>JAEANM010015191.1:0-13713 GCA_017656035.1 Myanophis thanlyinensis
AAAGTGATACTTTATATTATTTCAGTCATTGCAATTCTAAGTGGTTTAGGAGTAATAAAAGTAATATAAAATAATAAAATAACTAAAATAATAACAATAATGTTATAATCATAATTAGCATAATACTTATTATTAGAATTTTTAGTCATCCCTGCTACAGTAAGAATTGCCCCTTTCTCAAAATGTTCTTAGGATTCTTAGGAATAGCTATATTTTTTAAAAGCTGCTCAAATATTAACAACAAAGATGTTGATTTTATTTCTGGTGAAAGGGAATTCCAAGTAGGCACTTTTGCAGAAAATCCTGTTCTATGAATTTTGTGTATGCTAAACATTCATTCTTTGCAGGCATATATTGAGCAGGTAAATTCTATTTGTAGTAAGTTATCTCAAAGATCCCTACAGGGCCCAAGTCCTGTAGGATTTTAAAATAGTAATTCCCATTTTCAATTGTCCCTAGAGGCTGACTGGCAAGTAGTAAGTAGTATCACTTCTGCACCCTAGAGTTATATAGGAGAAACAAATTGCACCTGTTAGTGCACAGAGTGCTACATTTTGCTCTAGCTGCAGCTTCAATTACAAAGACAGTCCTGTTTAGACTGCATTGCAATAATCCATATGGGAGGTTGCTACCAGTACCTTCCATTTCAGGATAAAGCACAACTGGTGTATCAGCTGCAGATGGTATAATGCTTTGGGTTTAATTTCAAAAAGGAAATTCATAGGTCTGTAAGATGTTGGTGGAAGTCATTTGTAGTTCTTTAAACTATCTGTATCTTTTCCTAAGTTTATTTGACAACAGTAGAAACATAACCCTATTAAATATCAGGTTTCTATTGAGGGCATTTCTTGTACATTGTTTTCTCTTCTTTTTTAAAAGTTTGCTTTTAAAGTATTTTTTGTGGTCAGAGAATTGTTATATAGATGACAAAATGGTATTTTTGATTGTACCCTTATTACTAAAACCAATTGCTTAGAGAAGTTCATTTAGTGTACTCTTAAAAATGGGCATTGAATTGGCCAAAGTGAACATCTTGCATTAATCAATGCAATTATTATTAGAATTTAGTTTGTATACGCCAAAAACAAGGCATGCCTGACTAATCTTGTTTTTTTTTTTATTATTCTATACAAGATATAAATATCTTAATATATACTAGAAATGTGGACATAACATAATTTCAGGACTTTAGGAAACTAGAGATATTTACCCCATAATATACTAATTAGCAAGCTGGATATGAGTGTGCACTTATTCAGAATAACAGATTTGGAAGAAGCCTTGAAGGTCTTCTAATCCAGCCCTCTCGAGGAGACCCTATATCAGTGGTGGCGAACCTTTTACATCATCAGATGCCATCCTTCGTGCCGGAAAGGCACACCAAACCGTCCCATGAGCCTTGCACAGCCCTGCTGGCTCTGTACTCCGTTCTTGTGCTCCTCACGTGCAGCCCCTGCAGCCTGTTCTTTTGCTCCATCATGCACTAGCCAGTTGGTTTTTGCTGCGCGGGAGCGCCGAAACCCGGAAGCACAGCGTCTCAGCATGGCATGCATGCACGTGTGACAAACGGCTGGCGTGCATGCGCATATCAGAAACCGGGCATTCGGCTCTTGGAGAACGCATGCGCGATGGGATGCTGTGCTTCTGGGTTTCGGCGCTCCCGCATGGCAAAAGCCAGCTGGCTAGCGCATGACAGAGCGCAATAATGGGCTGCAGGGGCTGTGCGTGCTGGACCGCGAGAACAGAGTGCAGAGCCCAGAGTGCTGCGTGGGGCACGCAGGATGGTTTGCTGTGCCAGAAAGCTCGTGGGACGGTTTGGCGTGCTGTTTCCGGCACGCATTCCATAGGTTCGCCACCACTGCCCTATATCATTTCAGACAAATTGTTAACCAATCTCTTCTTAAAAACCTCCATTGATGAAGTACTCACAACATCTGAAGGATGTTCTACTGATCAGTTCTAATTGTCAGAAAAATATCTTCTTATTTCTAGGTTGGTTTTCTCATTTAGTTTTCATCTATTGCTTCTTGTTCTCTATTGTGTTGGGGTTAAGACAGAACCAGTAAACTGAAAGTACAAGAAATATATCTAGGCTAAACTTTAGGAGGAACTTACAGCTAGTAGAAGCCACCAGTCAGTTGAACAGCTGCTACATGGACTGTTGAGTTTTCGTTCACTGAAGGTCTTCAAACAAAGGATGGATGGTCATCTTTTGGAGATGCTATAATGGATCCTGCATTGACCATGAAATTAATTACATAATCTCTGTCATATTTTCCAATGTTTTAATCATTCTAAATATTGGATGATTGAAATACAAAAAAAATGTATGATTCCCACCCACCCACTGAAAAAAGATATAACTTCATATTTAGTTTAGTATGGAAGAAATAATAATCAGACTTCCATAACCAGGATGAACTATAGTTATATCAAATGTGAATGTTACAAATTTCCATGAATTGTCAGTCATAAACATCCTGTCCTGAGAATTCTGAGAATTGATGTTGACACACTGGATGCTAACTTGTTTAGGGGACTCTGCTCTAATAAAACAACCAGAAGAAAATATTCATATAGATGCAAATATGCAAGCACACACACACACATATACACATTGTAAGCATATGCTTTCATTGGTCTCCTGATACAATCAGCACAGAAAGAGTAATATAGATAGTCCTCTGTTAATAAATGGTAATCTTCCCTGCCTTCTTGCTCCTGCTGCTGCTGAGGTGCATCTAATCTTGCCCTTCACAGGGACTGCATATGACCTCAGGAAGAAAGCCTTGCACAGTCAGCCCTTGTCTCATGATGGGGGCCAAAAGGGCAGAGATGGGGAGATAGGGTGGGGATTTTTGAGGCACACATTAACACTGTAAATGCGGGTGGACTGTCAAGAACTGGAATTTGCCACAGAGATGTTCCATCATTTGTAAATTTGAGGACCAAGCATAAATACCTCTGAAATTTTATTTAAAAATGTAAACTCACAGAAAACATATTATTTGTAAATTGTGTACAGTTATGTTTCACAATTTCCTTTAAAATTGAAGAGCAGAATGAGTGTGGATTCTGGTCTCCCCATTGGCCAAGAGACCAAGATAAGATCCTTATCTTTCTACACAGAGTATGATGGGAAGAAGGAGCCTAACTTGGTTCCTTGTATTTGGTCAGGGAAAGAGCTGTTGCTTAACGTTTGCTTCAGCTTTTCTTGTCTGATTAAAGACTCAACTTCTGTTAGCAATTTCCCTGGATTCAGAAAGCTGGAAGATACCATATTCTGTTTTTTTCCCATTGTTAGAAAATCAGGTGAACTATAAAGTTCTCATTAAAGAAGCAAATCAGGAAGGAAAGATCAGCTCATCCTTAATTTCTCAAATGCCAGTTTATGTTTCCTTGTCTTCCACTCCACTTTTTCTATGTTTTATCTTTCTAATTTGTAAACTTGAGGTCAGGTATTCCCTCTTTCTCTTTCTTTTTTAAAATTGATGCCAAGCTTTTGAGAAAAAAGAATTGGCCAAAATGTGGATAAACTGTAATGAGTAAGTGCTGCCAAGGCCAATGCTTCAAACTCTTCCCCCTAGTGTCAGATTTCTTAATATTTCTTATATTATTGTTTTTGTAATAAATATATATTTATATAGTTCACCCCAAAGTTCACCTCCAGTTCACCCCAAAGCTCTATTATCAGCTGCAGAGTGCTTTCCATTTTGTCTTCAGATGCCTTCCGAAAAGAACGATCCGAGCTGAAAAGAATGAGCAAAAGAATGAGCAACGTGCTCAATGTGCCTTATCTGGCCATGGGGCTGCTTCTTTTGCAGCCACATCGCTAACTGTTTTCGGCTGCAAAAGAAGCAGCCCCATGGCCAGATAAGGCATGTTGGGCTCATTGCTCACTCTTTTCGCAGGAAAAGAAGCAGCCCCATGGCCAGGTAAGGCGCGTTGGGCTCATTGCTCGCTCTTTTTGGCTGCAAAAAAAGTAGCCCCATGGCCAGGTGAGGCACGTGGGGGGAAAATTAAGACACCTCTAAAAAAGAAGCCCTAGCCGGTATTTTTGGGGGTCAAAAGAAAATAAGACCTGGGCGTATTTTAGAAGAAACACAGATAGTAGAAGAATTTTAAGATTTTTATCAAAGCAAATTTTTTATAGAATGACATTTATTAATAGATGAATACCAGGGTTAGAATATAACCTATAATGATATATTTTTTACATTGAGTTTTTGAAATTCTTATTTACTAGTCTGTTGAAGGCTACCAATGTGAAAATACCTTATAGTGGTGTTTTTTTCTTTGTATGCCTAGAGTGCCCTTCATTTCCAACAAATCTTTTATATTTGATTTTATTCAGAACACTACAACTTCACTCACTATACTGAGTGCCAACTATTCTCTCATGAGAAATGTTATGACCTTCAAGGAGTTTCTAGTCAAGAGTAAGCAGAAAGTATCTGAATTTTGTTTTCACAGGGTCATATTGCAGAGTTCAAAATAGAATTTATAGGCTGAATGTATGGTGTCTGCTCTTGCTGTTTTATGAAACCCCAAATTTTTCAGAATAAATTATATTAAAACTGAAACCAGGTTACTCCAAATTACCTTCAAATCTCTCCTAACCCACTGCGTGAAGTAATCGTGGAAAAGAATCATAAAAATAAATATTGTTGGCATGGGAATACCTCAAGGTCAAAGAGAAGTGAAACTCGTTAAACTAATTGAATAGATTATAAGATGCAACTTGCAAGTACAAATTCTTTATAAACCTCATCTATATATTTTTGTTCACTTTTATTTTGTATTTTAGATACCTCTACATGTTGCCGAATAAACATTTTGAAGATCTTATGTGAATATGCTATTTATCATGTAGCAGATTATAGTATTTTGTAGTAATACTTTTTTTTTATTGCAGGCAAAGTCATCAACAAAGATTTACGTCACTACCTAAGTCTACAATTTCAGAAAGGTTCAGTTGATCACAAACTGCAACAGGTTATCAGAGATAATCTTTACTTGAGAACTATTCCATGTAAGTAATACATTAACATATTCCTTTGGATAAAATACAAGCTTTGAAAGGATGTCTTAAGTAATATGTGCTTTAAGTGCATGATATAAGCTAACAAAAGTTGCATTCTGAAATTATAAATAATGACATTGAGAATTGCATATTTATTCCCATGTGTTTATTGGCAATTTACCATATTTCTTGATGACAACAAAAATATGCTTGCCCAACAGCTACTTATACTTTCTCCGATCCTACCCTACAGTCTTACCCAAAAGGAGTTTGTGGTTCTTAAAAAGAGGACTTTGTAGAAGAAACAACTATCTTAATAGCAGAAACAATTATGCTAACTGAATAGCACCCACTTTTTAAAATTCATTTTTAATTTTTAGTTTGATTGTAGAAGGATTATTAGAAGTATTTGCTATGCTAATTGTTCATGTGACCTCTGCTAAATTCTGTTAGTTTCTAATTCAAAGAAATTGCTTACCCACAACTGTGATTCTTCAAGTCCAAAATTGGTTCTGTCATGTATAGAATTCACACATTCTGTAGTTGAGCTTTTGTGTGAGAAACGCTATCACTGCACATGCCAAAGGATATTTATTCCACATCCAGAGATAGAATAAGGGAGAGATACCAGACTGCATGAGAATGAAGTGTTACATTATGTGAGTACATAGATGATCACTTGACTAACAAGTGAACTGAGGGAAGAGATAAATGCATAGCAAAGAAAAACAATAAATTGAACATTTCTTTAATTTAGAAACAGGAAAAAACAAGTTTAATAAAACAGATTTTTGCTGAAAGGAAAAAATGTCATTCTTCTCTGCTTTCTATATTTTTTTATGGAAGGAAATTTATTATCTTCTGTTTCTCCAATATTCTAAGCCTTCATTTATTTCAAAAGCATGTTTTCCAGGCAAGCTGTTTGATGCTACACATATTCAAATAAAAAATCCCACTGGAAACTGAAACTTTTTGTTGGATCTCTTATGTAAATTTGTATTTTAATGGCCTTCTCTTAACTTGACATCACCACACTCTTGTTCTTCATCTACTTTTGCACAGTTGGATCATGCACTTCTCATAGTTTACAGTTTAACATACACCTATTAAACATTGGGGAAAGATACAGATGAAGCCTCCCTTCATTCCATTAATGAAGGTAGTTACTTCTATCAAGGATCTGGCAGAACTCAGAAGAATCTGTCTGTCACCCAAAGAAACAGATGTGTGAGATGTTTGACACTGGGTTACTTCTATTCCAAATCTACTCAAAAGTGGGAACTAAAAATTTATACCAAGGCATCTTCTCCCCCATCCAGGTTCATAGTCAGCATGGATTCACAGAATGTTCCCTGTGTCCTGCCAACTAATAGGCAATAATGTATGCTTCTATTTTTAATAGGAAAAGACTATCCTGGGATGACCATTTGTCATTTTTTGCCACCACAGTCCTCTGAGGTAGAGAGGGAGATGATCTTAACAATTACATTTTTCATTATTCATTAAATCAAAAGCCAAATTTCAGCTTCCATGTTTCTGATCACTTCTAAAACCAATACAGAATAGAATGTTTTGGGGTACATTTGAGCTGTAGGCCAGTATACATTACTGTACATTGAAGCTCAAGTTGGTTTGTTGCCAGTTCTGGAGACAAATTAATGACAACAGGTATGGTAACCAAACTGACAATTAATAGAAGGTATTAAAGTGGTGAATAACTTCTGCCATTTAGAATCATCATCAAAGGAATCAGCAATGAAGAAATGATACAGACTGACACTTTGAGAGTAGCAATGAAGGCTTTGAAAAATATAATTCAGATGTCATGATGTTTCTATATCTACAAAGATCAAATATCAGTATTGTTCAGGCAGTAGTTTTTCCTGTAGAAATGAAATGTAGAATTTGAAAAAGTAGATTAGAAAGAGCATAGGTGATTTTGAAATTCACTTGGGAACTTCTGAGATTATAGACAGTCAGACAGACAGGAAAATGAACAAATCATATAACAAAACAATTCAAAGTTCTTACTCAGAACACAAATGACCAGATTGATATTATTATATTTTGTACACATTATGTGAAGTTTTAACTGTCCAGCAAAATCTATGTTGAGGAAATTGGAAAGAAAGGAAAACAGATTATGACAAGAAGCAAGGTGGTTGGACTACATACAGTTGTGATGAGTGCACAACCAGAAAACCTAAGGGGTTAGTTTGGAAACAAATACTCCTAGACAAATTCTATCTACATAGTCACCAACTTGATGGCATATAATTAGTCAATCAAAAAGATACAGGTAGTCCTGAACCTAGGACCATTTGTTTAACACCCATTCTAAATTACAGCAGTAGTGAAGAAAGTGAGTTCTAACCAATCCTCACAATTACAAACATCAAGAATCCCCTTGATCACATGATTAAAATTCACAGGCTTGGCAACCAGCATGTGTTTAAGATGGTTACAGCATCTCAGAGTCACATGGATGCCATTTGTCACATTCCCAAGGGACTTCTGACAAGTAAAGCCAATAGAGTCACTTACTGACCATGTAATTTGCTTAGCAATCATGGCAAAAATTGGATGTGTCTTAATGGTTGCACTGCTTAGTGACAGAAGTTCAGCTGCCAAATGAGGTTGTAAATCGAAGACCATTGTAATTCTTATATTGCCTCTACAATAAAAAGAGGGCCAGCCTCTATTTCAACTGCAGTTTATTTTATAATATGGATCCTTTTCTGCCTAAAAACAGATTTTGCTGTTCAATTTGTGCAACTTGCAGAAAACGTTGCTTTGAGGACCACAGGCTTCATATTTAACAAGAACTTCCAGACGGGCTCACAAAACATATTGTAATAATCCAATCTTGAAGTTAACAATACAGTATGTATTTCACTGAATCAGGACTGTCTCCCTCATGAAGGAGACAATTGGTCTACCAGTTGAGGCTGATAAAAGACTCATGTCACTATTGTTATGTACTTAACCAGTTTCATATCAAGGAGAATGTACCAGATTGCAAGCCTGTTCATTAAGTGTTAGTGCAATCCTATTCAGAACTGGATCAACTGAATCCAGGCTCAAAAATTCTGTTTTCTATAAATTCAGGTTCAGCTTATTTCCTATATCCAATCTTCTACCATTTGGAGGCATATGGTGACTCTAAAGACATCCAAGACTAAATTTGCAGGAAATATACTATAGTCATGACTGTTGAGGTTTGTGAACCATCCAGAGTCATTGACAAGTGGGTAGTTCTAGAATTTTAACAAATAGATTACATCCTCGATTTTAATTTGGTTTAACATTGTTCCTGTTGCATATTTTTTGCTCTAGTTTCAAATAATGAAATACTTGTGGTTGAATCTGTTTTTATCATTATATAGCAGAGTCGCAGAATCTAGGTCAGTTTTGTGTAACAATTTGCAAACTTATACAGTTAGAAAATTTATTTATCCACATTCTGCCTTTTTATTCCAGGCACTACAAGAGCTCCAAGAGATGGGGAAGTCCCTGGAGTGGACTATAATTTTATACCTGTTGATCAATTCAAGGCATTAGAAGAAAGTGGAGCTTTGCTAGAAAGTGGAACATATGATGGTACATTAAAACTTATCACTTGATCAGTTATTTCTAGATTAACATTTTTGTGAGATATAATTACAGGAAGTTCCTCTGTTACCAACTATTTGTTCAGATATTGTTTGAAATTGCGACAGCATTGAACAAGAAGTATATATACCAGTCCTCAAAGTTCCAGTTGTCATACCAACCCCATAGTCACATGATTGTGATTCAGTTGCATAGCTGCTGCCACCTCATATTTACCACGGTTGTGCCCCATGATCATGTGATTGCAGTTTCTAACATTCCCTGCTGTTTTCCACAAGCAAAGTCAACAAGGAGTTGGCAGGACATTGAAAGTTATGGTCAGGTGAGGTCCTTTGTTAATGACCTGCATGGTCCTCACTTGATTTAAGTACACTGTGGTCATGTATTCATATCGAAGCTCTTGAGAGAAATGGTTTAAGATAAACCAGAATCTTAATCTATATTGAACTTGGCTTAGAATTCTGTCTGTTGTTTCTAATCATCATAGTGACCTGGTTTGATAATAATACAAATCTATTAAGGATTACTGTATTTTTTGGTGTATAAGATGCTCCAGAGTATAAGATGCACCTAGCTTTTGGAGAGGAAAACAAGAAAAAAAAATCGGCCTCTACCAATGATCAGCTGTTCCAGGCTGCAGGGACCACTGCAGCCTATCACCGCCCTGTGTGCCCCACTTTTGGCCCTTTTTTCAACCTGTTTTTCAGTCTTTTGGGATGAAAAAAAGGCCAAAAATATGGGCCAAAAATAGGCCGAAAAATGGACCGGTGGGTAGACAGGGGTTCGACAACATTTGCTGTATAAGACGCACAGACATTTTCACCCACTTTGGGGGGAGGGGAAAGTGTGTCTTATATACCAAAAAATACAGTAATTGAAAATAATTTTATCACTCAGAAAAAAAAGTACTGCATCACTTGTTTATACCTGATATCAAATATCTGTCAGTGAATGTGTGTGTGTTTGTATGTGTATCTGTATGCATACCTTTAAAAATGAGCATTGTTATTACATAGAAAGTTGTTTTATGCAAAGGTGGCAATGATCTTTCAGGCAGAGACTGTATTTTAAATGTTTTGTCAGGAGTTGGTGGCAGCTCTTAAAGAGCTGACAGTCCAGGTTTGAGACCTGAGATCTGTGCAACGGAGTTAGCTCCTATTACTTGCCACAGCTTCTGCCTATCTAGCAGTTCAAAAGCATGCAAATGCATGTAAATTAATAGGTACCACTTAGTTGGGAAGGTCACAGCATTTCATGCCCCTTTGGCATATAGCCATGCTGACCATGGAGATTGTCTTTGGACAATGCTGACTCCCTTGGCCAAGAAATGGAGATGAGCACAGTGCCTTAACATCAGACTAGATTGACAGGGAAACCTTTACCTTTAATAATGCTACCATGGATATAATTCTGGCTTATGGCTTGATTTTTGTACAGTTTGGAACTTGGCTTTTTGTTTGCTTTTAAATTTGTGTAGGACTTTATGCATACACACCCAAACACAGATATTAGGTAATAACTTTTATACTATATCTGGATACCATATTAACAGTTTATAAAGACATCTGATATGGAGTTATTTTACAAGGGCAAAATAGATTTACCGTTTCAAAATAATAAAATAGCTGAAGCCTTGGCAGTTTCTTTTATGCTATATGGAATTTCATTATTAAAATTGCAATGATTAATTTAAGGAGTAAAAAGCCAATTGTTTAATTTTTCAAAGGCACTTATTTTATTAAAAATATTGCTGAGATCCCTCAAGTGCAGCAGCATAGTATTTTTAGCTTTCTGAGGGGTAATTCAGTATTGAACTGATAGTTTTATTTGAACAAGCCTTCATACAAAAGAATAGAAATAATGCTCTAACCACACATTTTAATACTGCCTTTATGTGAATTTCTGTTTTATGTTTCTGCATAAAAATGAGTTTGTTCTTGTCTGCAGCTGCCAGAAAAATCTAGATTCTTTTGATTAATTATGATATACTATAGATTGAAATAAAATTTGTTTTCATTAGTTTTTATAAGTTTCATTCAGAACTAGTGAATATAAAACAAAATAACATTTCCTTGTTTTAAATAGAAGGTTCATGTAGGACAACCATTTGGAGATTAAGTGCTTTACATTGTTCAACAACAATATCAGAGATTTAGAGTTAAATTTGAAAAATACAGTATTTTAGCATATATGCTGTATTTCTGTAAAGGAGAAAGATTAATTAATCATAAATGTTTTATAGAAAAACCCACTGCATTAGACAACCAAATATATAGAAATGGATAGTTATATTCTTTGGTTCTTAAAGGGACATTTGTATTACACACTTGCCTAGGAGTGAGAAGCCAACATGGGTTTGTCAAAAACAGATCATGCCAAATAAATCTTATTTCTTTATTGACAAAATGACTAAATTAATGGACCAGTGAAATGCTGTGGACATAATATATACTTGGATTTCAGTAAGGCATTGACAAAGTAGACTATAGCCTACTTCTTGGAAAGCTAGAAAAATATGGAATAGACAGCATCAGCACCAGATAGATTTGTAATTGGCTGATAAACTGCACTCAATGTGTAATCCTTAAGGGAACTACATCTACATGGAGGGAAGTAAGCAGTGGGGTACCACAAGATTCTGTTTTAGGCCCAGTACTCTTTAGTATCTTCATAAATGATTTAGATAAGGGAATAGAAGGGGAACTCATCAGATTTGCAAATGACATCAAGCTGGCAGACATAGACAACACCCCAGAAGATAGTCTCAAGATCCAGATGGATCTCGACAGACTTGAACACTGGGCCCTATCTAATAAAATGAAATTTAATATGGAGAAAGGTAAGGTTTTACACAGGCAAGAAAAACCAAATGTACAGGTACAAGTTAAGTGAAACTTAGCTCAATAGCATAACATACAAAAGGATCTTGGAGTCCTAGTGGACAATCACTTAAATATGAGCCAGCAGGATACTGCAGCTGCCAAAAAGCCAATGCAGTCCTAAGATGCATTAATAGTGAGATAAAATTAAGATCATATGAAGTATGGTACCATTTTATAAGGCCTTGGTAAGACCACATTTGGAATACTACATCCGATTACTATACGATTATATAATGGTGATACTACATCACCACCTATATAAAAAAGATGTTCAGATTGTGGAAAGAGTGCAGAAAAGAGCAACCAAGACAATTAGGGGCTGGAGGCTAAAATATATAAAGAATGGTTGCAGGAATTGGGTAAGTCTAATCTAGTGAAAAGAAGGGCTAGAAACAACGTAGAAGTATTCTGATATTTTAGGGGTTTACCATAAAGAAAATGGAGTCAACTTATTTTCCAAAGCACCAGATGGCAAGACAAGAAGCAATGGATGGAAACTAATAAAGCAGCAAAGCAGCCTAGAACTAAGGAGAAATTTCCTGACAGTGAGAAAAACAAGCAAGTGGAACACCTTGCTTTCAGAAGTTGTGCTTCATCTTTGGAAGCTTTTAAAAAGAGACTGGACAACCATTTGTCTAAAATGGCATAAATGGATAAACCAGAAGTTTATCTAGCTATTCTCACTGTCAAGAAAAATAAAAAAGACATGATCCAGGACTTTGTACTATGATGATTGTAAATAATAACCCAGAATGCTGTCATCTAAATTGTGTCACTTTATGTTTCCTGTAGAGAAAATAGTGTAGAAGCAGCTGTCTCATGCAAGGAATGATTGGATAAGTGACTTTGAACAAAGTATCAAAGATAAGCCTTAAAAATATAAAATACAAGAATACTTGACATCCAGATAAAATAATTTAAAATTTGCCATCTGTTTTTTGTTTTCAAATTATTGAATCTAAGTAGTGATATCAGTACAGTATGTGTTGAGAACCAGAGAAGCAACCTTGAAGCAAATATTCAGAAACTATTATGTAAGCAAAGAAGACAGAAATATTCCTTAAGTTCTGGGACGGGAGATAGCATAGGTAGTCCTTGACTTATGACCATAATGGATCCTGCCTGTTGCAGTCGTAAGTCGTGGAAGTTATTAAGCAAAGCACTCACATTAATGCCTTGTTTAATTATCACAATCCCTGCTTTTCCTGTTGCAGTTGTTAAGCATAGCACAGGGTTCCTTGGGAGGTCCTGGGAGGCCTAGCGCATTACAGCACCTCCCGAGCTCACATATGGCCTGCCCAGGTCTACTTATCCACCCTTCTTTAAGGGTGGCCATGTGCTTCCATCCCTGTAGAAGCCATGTGCTGCCATCCCAGAAGCTGGCACTAGTTTGGACTGTCTACAGTTCTTTGCATCCACTCTCAAAATGGTGCCCCTTCTGGAATGACTCCACGTGGCCCCTGTGTAGGAAGATTGCAGAGCAGATTGGGAATCTAAAGTAGATCTGTGGAAAAAATAAATGAACTGAGCCGTGAGTGGCAGTTAATGGGGAGAATGTGAAATCCAGCATGATGGGATGCAGGTCTAAGAGTTGCAGTGACCCAGTGGGACAGGATGGGGGGAACATAGGTTGGGAGGCTTCCTGCAGAATCCCTGAAGTTGTTCATAAGGATGTGCAGGTTGCCAAGTGCCCAGATTTTGTTCATGTGACTGCATGGTACCAGAACTTCAGGCAGGATCATAAGTCCATTCAGTGCTGATGCAAATTCAAACAGTTGCTGAATGAATCATCATAAGTTGAGGACTACCTGAAAAGAAAAGATTCTTTCCTGACTCATTGGAAAGTGGAAGATGGGAAACATATTAGTACCTGTTATTAAAGCTGATGTCAATAAACTATAACTGTAATCTTACTGTGGCATCTGTTTTATGATCTAGGCTACCATGGACTGACAAAAAGAAACTTGAACTGCAATGTCAAAGTAATGGGACTTGTATTACCCTGTTGCTATGCATACACCACAAATATGTATTTATGGCACATCTATCGTTTGCCTCTTCTTGCCTTTGCGCAGATGACCATGAACCTACATTCTTTGTTAGAAAAACTTATTATTTATTCACTTATTCTATTTTTGTTACATATGTGAGATGGGTGGCTGTATAAATATGAGGAAGAAAAAAGCAATATATATA
>JAEANM010015192.1:0-10118 GCA_017656035.1 Myanophis thanlyinensis
ATAAATAAATAAATAAATAAATGGGGGGGAGGGAGAAACTGGTTTCTCTTTTGTTTGAGGATTGGGTGTGATATGTCAGTAGTCAAGTTAGGCATTTTCCAAATGTTTGATATTGTGAGTCCACAACATTCACAATCATTGTCCTATAGTCTCTTAAAGGTTCCTGCAGGACAGAAGCAATCTTGCCTGATAATATACTCTAGGATAACAATAGAACTATAAGAATAACCAATGTAAACATGGTATTTTATCAACTTAGTATGGGGCTTCCAATAAGTCAATCAAGAAAATGGTTAAAATTTGTCTCCTGTTTAGAAGAGTGCTTTAATCTTCAGGCTGTACACAACTGGAGCAAATAATATATGGAACAGACACTCTCTTTTACTACAGCTATTTTATTCATCTCATTCTGTAGAGCACATTTACAAAAACATATCAGATGGATTCTTCTATTCTAGCATTCCGTTGAGCAAAAATCCAAACCATTTGCCAAGCCAAGTTTCATAATGAATGAAACTTGAAATTCTGAAATGATATGACCACATACACATATTATGGCTACAATCTTAGGTATATTTAGGATTCCAAAAATTATTTGTGAATAAACATGGATATATTGTTTATTCTGTTACATTGGGACCTGCTAGCAAAGGAAATTAAAGCTAAGGAGAAATGTAGTTAATACCAAATATATTTCATAGTCTTCATATAGTATGAAGATTAATCTGTAGTTGTGTTTTAGTTTTTTCCAATAGTTACATGTCTGATTTTAAATACTACTTTAAATACCACTGCAATGTAAAGTCAGATTAAACTCTACTGTAAATAAGTGCATTACAGATCAACCCACCAAAATTTGAGTAATATATTACCAAAAAATAAAGCATTTGTAAAGCATTTCCCATTAAAAAAACAACCATGAGTTTATCACATTGTGGAAGCCCATAATGTAACAAAAATTCCCCATGCTTAACTATTATAGTAACTATACTAAAAATCAACAAATTAATATCTGCCTAAAAGTTTAAATAATGTGACCTCAGACCATGCTTATTTACCAATTTGTAGTAACAAGAATCAATGTATTGCTTTGAGTAATGCTTGTTCCAAAATAATCTCCCATAAATTGGAGGCATCAATTATATCAGTTGTGAAATAGGAAAGCCTGAATTACAGTGTGATCAATGTAACTAACCACTATTCTTTCTACCACAGTCTTTGAAAACAATTTGAAAACAACACTATATGTATTTTTCCTTCCTTATGGTGTCTTCCAATACAGCCTACCCTGGGTTTGTTTTTATAGTACAAGTTCGTTTGGCCAGAAACCTACTAACTAGAAATCTGCCATTAAAACCCACTAACTAGAAATCTGCCAGCAAAATTGGAGAACAATTTTAACCACTGAAAACCATTTAACAACATCCAAATCAAATACGAGAAAGGAAAGTTGATTGCTTATAGATGCTATGTATTTACTGTATTATTTTATGAATATTTCCCAGAATTCTGGGAATTGAAGTCCGCCAGGCTTAAAGTTGCCAAGGTTGGAGACTCTTGCTTTAGAATGTGCTTGGCTTATTCAGATGAAGTACCATAAGATCTTACCATTTGTGCAAAAATATGAAATATTTGCAGTTGGTACAGATGCTTCCTCCAAATATTTCCTCGCAAGCAAGAGAAGGGGCTGCGATCGCTTTCCCCCACCCATCCATTTCCAGGGACTCAACATTACCTTCCAAGATAGAGACCACAATGAGAAGCTGGTCAGACTTAGCGCCCATTTTCATTAGGGGCAGCGCAGCGGCTACCGAGCCCCAAAAGGCTGGCTGGGTTATCCGTTCCAGCAGAAGGAAGGCACAGCTGGTAACGCCCGAAGCCGGCTTCCTATATTGGTTAACACCGAAGTGCTACGCCAGTAGAGGCAGATCTTTCTCCTCCCAGTCCCGCCGGCTCGCCGCTCTTTCCCGCCTTCGACTCGTTTTCAATTCAGCCGCCGCTTAGCAACCGGGAGGCGTAAGGAGAAGGCATGCCGGAACGCAAGAACCAGCCTCCGAGGGGGAAAGGGGACAGCGCTTGCCTCCAGCCTACGGCTTCACTTCCGCCTCTCTGTTCGCCGTTTTCGGAGCCATGGAAAGGGAACCACAGCGCCACTCACTGGAGCGGCGGGAAAGTTCCCGAAAGGGAGCCATGCCCTAAATGCAGCAGCAGCAGCAGCAGCAGCAGGTGTGATTCTGTCTCCGCGCGGGGAGGCATGTTTCAATTTTGAACAGCTGTGGCTGTCCTCAGCTTACATGCGAATTAGCAACCGGACTCTTCGTACAGCTAACGAAAGTGAACAAAGGAGCTGCACAGCCATCCAAAACCCAGATGGGCGAAAAACGGCTACAGGGATGGGGAGGGGAGGAGAGGATTGGAAACAAAAAAGTTGAATCAGCGCAAGCAAGCTTCCCGCCATTGCACTCTATTAAGGACCCTCGCGGACAGAAGTGTGCAAATGGTGATTTCCCATTGCAACTGGGCGGGGAGTGCGTTTTCCCCAGGCTTTCTTGAAATTCACTAAGGGGAATCTGCTTACTTTCTGCAGAAGATTCCCTTGGTCATCCGTATTTAGATGTAATCGGATCCACTCTTCCTCCAGATTTTTATTCTAGATTCTCCCCCTTTCAGCCGCTTTGCCGTTTTCAAATGTGCGGGTGATAAGACAGATAAGTGGGTGATAATTGACGGCGCACCCTGTGTATATATACCACTCTTGGTCTTCTGAAAGTTTTTTTCTCTCCCCTTTTTTCAATTTTGGTCTCATCTCAAATAAGTCAGTTATATTACTTTATACCAGTTTTCTCAACCTTGGCGACTTTAAGATGTTTGGACTTAAACTCCCACAATTCCCCAGTCAGCTGGCTGGGGATTTCTGGGAATTGAAGTCCAAACATCTTAAAGTTGCCAAGGTTGAGAAACACTGCTTTATACAATTCTTGAAGGGGTGAGGAGAATAATCCTTACTCTTGATTTTCGATCTTCGTTTTCCTTTATGAAGATTACTGGGAAGCTAATTTTAGCTTTGGTGATCTTCAGAAGTGGAGCGAAATGCCTCCCTTCAGTCTCCAATAGTTTACGTTATCTTTCTATCTAGCATTGTAGATCTTCCCTGGCCTTATTGCAGAGAAAATCTCCTTGGGATAATTTACCTATTTTTTTAAGCTTATACATTGAGAGCCAGAACTTGCACTGAAATAAATATATTGGGCAATTTTAAGTTGTATATAAGTGCCTTCTGGGCAATCTGATATCCATCTATCTGTATTATTTGCCTCTTCCTGTTAATTACAGTATGTGACATGACCTTAGTATGGAAAAAACTACTGAAGAGTTCAGAGCTTCAGTTTCAATTATAGCCTATTGTCAACAACTTAATGATAAATAGATATGTAACATTAAGTTTTCCTTATATTTCCATGTTGGGAAAACTTTTCCTATGAACCTCTGAGAAAGCTAAAATATGGAAAGGTCTGCTGCAATGGTTATAACCAATCACAATCTGATTCCTACCAACATTTAATACTTCAGCCTACTTTCAGCATACTTTTAACTGCTTTTATTACTACCATATGATAATATATTTCTGTAACCAATATATTTCTGTAACCATGTTTTAGTCAAATCAGTTGCCTAGCTTTTTATGAATCCAAACAACCTGAGATGCATTTATACCACATAATGGGTTAATCTTGGTTGACAAGTTTATGGTTTATGGTTACCGAAAGATAATTGCTTTCTACTTTTGTTTTGTTTTGGGGTTTTTTGGAAGGGCGGATACACTTCCAAAGGTAGTACTGAAGTATAGATATCCATCCCCCCCATCTTTAGAAGAGGGCTTTAATGATGCAGAAAGCTGGTATTTTGCTTTAAAGCATGCCAGCATTCCACTTTTAAAATGTAACATTATCTATCTGGTTTAAAGGTCAGAGAAAGCAAAGAAAGATCTTTGCATGCCAGTTGAATTCTATAACATTGTAATGGTGCAGGTGCACAAGGACATCAATATAACCGGTCCTGCAGAAAAGTTAGCATTGTCTCATTATGAGAAAAGCTGATTATGAGAACAGCGAGAGAATGATACAATGTCAATAAAGGGGAACAAAAAGGTTAACTAACCTGAACTAACCTGAAGAACTAAACTCTTTGCAATTTTTCCAATTACTTATGTATGTTATGATAAAATGCCTATTTTAGATGATTATTTTGTCTGGCGTTTCCTATTTTGTGCTTTTAGCATTTTAAATGAGACAGTGAAATTTTAAAAATTGAATGGAATCAAAGTCAACTCAAGAATGTCTATCTTTAAAAATGCCTCAGGAGCTAACTAGGTGGTTTCTATATATTTGTGGCTACTCTTATATTATTCCTAGTTTTCTTTCTATTAGAGTTATTCCCAGAGTAAATTGTATTGGTGCTGAAGATGATGATTTAAGTTCCAATTTTTTATGTAGCATGCATCCCAGGCTCTTTTTTATCATTAATTTGAGATGTATATTCAAAGCATACATTCAAAGATATTTATGCATTTTTAATTGAACTTATTTCAATTATTTTTTCCTAGGGGAAGCAAGACTCAAATATAAGCCCTGCATTATCATTCTGTGGCATGTCATCCAAGATTTTGTAAAATGCCAGCAATATACACTTAAGTAACATTGGGATAATTGCCCATTGGTTTAAATATTTAGATATTATAGATGTTAATGCTTTTAGCAAAAAAAAAAAAAAAATCAAGATGGGGCCAATTTGTTGCCCACAACAAAACATCTTTATTTCATTTTACAAGGAAACAAAACTGTATTTCCATCTTTTTGCTTCAGGGTCCAATTACTTAAATACAGATTGAGTAACAAGGTTCTTATTTATAGTAGACATTTTGCCTCCTTTGGTGACAATTCAGCTTTTTCTTGTTCCATGCAGTTTTCTGTGTGAGGAAAAGTACCCCTTGAGTTCTCCCTCCAAAAGAATTTCTAATGGCTGCTTTATCTGAGGAAAATTCTTGTAGGGCTTCTGAAAAACAATAGGCAAGTAGACACAGAATGTACTATTTGGGGAGTAGGAACACCTGCCACTATGTTCAATGTGAAAATTGAAGTCATACAAATGTTGAATCAGCAATTCGCTTCACTGTTCTGGCTCTGGACTCAGTGGAAATTGACTCAGGCCAGGAACCACTATCTCCTCTTCCCAGTCCTCAAGACTGCCAGCATTGAAGAGAAAGCATCAAAAGATGGCACAGGAATGTTTAGTCTTCCAGCAAACCTGGCAAGGCTCCATTAAGTAAGCTGCTGATGGGAGCCAGGCCTGAGAACAGCTGTGATCAGGCACAATAAGGAGCAATTATTTAGAAAATCAGCTGGAATCATCAATGGAGATCTATGTAAACCTTACTGATTCCTGCCTTAGAAATCCCAGCTACCATTTCCCTCATTTATTTTCCCTTGCTCCTTCTTCAAATTTATTCTATCTGGTGAGCCTGATAGGTGTGCCTGAAATGTGGACTGAGTTTATGAGGTTGAGATAGGCCCGACTGATTTATTGCTGCTTTAATCTTGATAAGTCACAACTATTTACTGTATGGGCAGCATCATTTCTCCTTCCCACATTAAAGATGAATCCTACATACTGTACTGTTGCTCTTCATTAACAATGCTTGTTGTGTGAGCAGTGCGGTGGCTTAGGTGGAGCTCTTCTCAGGAAGCCGTGAGTTCGATCCTAGGTAGAGGCAGATATTTCTTTCTGGGCACAATGAGTAATTGTCTAGTGTGAACTCAGAATATGTGTCAGGAAGGGCATTCAGTCAGCAAATGCTCAGTTCCACTTAGTCACCCCTATTCTGTCCCAATGCAAGGAGTTACAGGGTAGTTAAAACAAAAAATGATGCCTGTTATGTGAAATTTAAGAGAAACAAGCAATTCATTTTTAAATCATGGTATATTGATTAGCCAGTTTAGCTATAAAAACTGTAAGCTCTCTGGCTATAAATGTTTGTGTGTGTGTGTGTGTGTATCACCTGTGTATATGTACATTAGGGTGACCAACTGTTCTCTTTTGCCCGGACATGTCCTCTTTTTACATCCAGTCCGGGGCGTCCGGGTGAGTTTTATAAATTTTATAAATTTACCCGGATGCGCCGGACTGGCCCTAAAAGTGGAGATGTCATGTCCGGGCAAATGGGGAAAAGAAGTGGCTCTGGGTCGGCGGGAGAAGAGCTGCTGTGGAGCTGCGCCCCCCCCTCGGCGATGGAGCACATGCTGGTCTGGCCGTAGGTTAGAAAGCAGCAAGCCTTTTCTCAACCTCCGGCCTCTCTCAGACGCGTGGGACTTCAACTCCTAGAATTCCTCAGCTCAAATAGGGCTCCTTTCCCCTTGGGCCCAGCGAATCCACTGCATTGTGGGAGTTGAAGTCCGCGCGTTTTTTAAAAGCGGCTGAGGAGGGAGAAAAATGCTGCCCACGTTGCCGCCCACGCCCCCGCCCCCCCGGCACTGTCCCCTGCCCCTGCGCCCGTCCCGCCACCACCCCACCCCCGCACCACCCCCCTCCTCTTTTTTGGCTGAGGAGGGAGAAAAACGCCACCCATGCCGCCCCCCCCACCCCCCCATCCTCTTTTTGGAAACCAAATATGGTCACCCTAATGTATATTTTATTAAGTAGTTAAATGCAGTAATAGAAAAACAATGAAAAAAGAAAATATACTGGTATATTTTGTTTTATTGCATTTCTTTTGTTGTGCTTCACACATACCACTTTGATTTTTCACAAAATCCTTTATCAGCAAAAAGATTGACACAGTGAAAGCTCAATTGATGATTAGCATTTTTATCTATAAGATATTTTTAATTAAGGTATGCACACTTTTAAGCTCAATACTATCTCATACTTCATAGTTTATAGTATAATGTAAGAATAACTTTTATATGTCAAAGAAAAATGTGTCATTCTCTTTATTGCAATTTGGTTTATTACCGCGGTTTGAAAATGAACACACAGTATCTTCGCAATACAAAAATAATAAAATAAAAATAGAAGCCCAAACAAGGAAAAATGCTAAAAATTATGGTTTACATATCATATTGGCTAACGTAAGATACAATCAGTCAAACTGGGTTCGAAATGTTTCTAAAGATTTTTATTGATGTATCATGTTTCTCATGTATGATCTCTTGTAAAGTATTTCAGCTTCAGAAGATCTTGATAAGAATATTATCAAGTTCATTTGGAAAGAATCCTCTCTGGTGAGGATCTTTATGAAGTTGTCTTAGCTGCTGTTTCATTTTTGCCAGTGGTTCTTTCTTTGCCAGTATTTTGATACTTAATCATCACCAAAAGTCTTAGTCAGTTCCTTATGCACAATGATTAATTTTAGATTTCACTTATATAACAAAGCCCAGAAACATAATTTTTTTCAGAATTGAAATGTTATTATTTTAAATGTTATTATTTCTTTATAAATAAATGCTGAAGTTTTAACTGTTTTCATATAAAGGAGAAAATAGCTTTCGGACTGGCTATCACGATCCATTAATGGACCATAAAAATATATGTAGCATATTTTGCAAATCATTCACATTACTAAAATAATTAATGTTTGTTTTGCAGCTGCTGTTACGGTAGGACAATGAACAGTGAATCAATTTCCATGATTCTTTTCCTCCAAAAAATCATTATGCCTACAAGACAATATAAAAATCCTGTTGCTTCTTTTGTGTTTATGCTGCAAAAATTAATAATACTAAGCTAGCCATTTAGTAGTGGAACTATTCATTTATCATGTAAAAATCAAATTGGTCAGCCAGCAGCATATAAAATTTACATCTTGTGCGCCAAGCCTCATTTCCCTTAACTTGTCAAGGAGGCTGAAAAAGGAAAGTGGAGGTTTAGTATTTTCACTTATTACAAATTATCAGTTGCATTATAAGAATAAATTTAATAGAAAACATAAATGAAATATTTAAATTTTTTTCTGAGTGAAGCATACAGCATTTGATTCTTTGGGAAATTAATTATGCCATAAATCCATATAATTACAAACGATGTGTTATTAAGACTTTAATTCTTTGAATGCTGTTTTTTTTCCTGCCATATTAACCACAGTCATTCATTAGGAACTCTTTATTAACTTATTTGCTTGACCCATTTTTCTGGCGACATCGATCATAAAAATCTTGAATGTATGTATAAACTATTTCCTGTAGAACATGCACAACAGAAGAATTTATGCTTAGCTTATAGCTCCAATACCTTCATTGGACTGCTGCTGCCTTTCTTATGGTTCTTAATGATTTAGTTATCCCCCAGAGACCATATATCATATCTTGTCTCACTTGCAAAAGTAGCGAAGTGCTCTATACCAGGCTACTTTAGCTATCCGAGACATCTGTAAAGTTATAACTTTTGATTACCAATTCAACCCATCGCAGTATCACTAAAAGCCTTTACCTGTTTGTTTGAAAATAGGTAACAGCTAATTCATTATTGCCATAGGTTAGGAACCAGGGAAACTCACATAACAAGTGAAGTCTCTGCCCTGAAGCTCACTGGATGACTTCAGGCCAGTCTTCTCAGTCCTTTAAAATAAAATATAACTTTAGAAAGCCGTCCTGATTGTTTAAATAATCATAATGGGATTGTTTTCTTTGCTGAGTTTATTTCACCCATAATCAGTGGTCGGTAACATCTTGCCATTCCTGCCAACAGACAAGTACTGTTTCTAATTGGTGTTTCTGCTGGCCAGTAATGGGTACATCATTCTGTCTCCTCAGTTTCACACTATAAAGAAAAAAACCCCTCCCCTTTCTAGAAATACATGGTAAAAAGAATTATATTGTTGATTTTTCTGCTTGCTGGTTTCAAAACTGGCACAATCCTTCTGCCAATCCTTGTGAAGTGTGGTTGTCTTGTTTCACCAATGTACAGATCTGAACATCTTTCACTGCATGTATTGCATATATCACATTGCTCAGTTTGGGTGTTTTATCTGGGTGTTTTATCCTTGAGGTGGATAACTTCTGCCTTAGTGTATTCTTGGTTTTAGAGAATGCACAAGAATACATTAAGGCAGGA
This sequence comes from Myanophis thanlyinensis, assembly GCA_017656035.1. Taxonomy (NCBI): domain Eukaryota; kingdom Metazoa; phylum Chordata; class Lepidosauria; order Squamata; family Homalopsidae; genus Myanophis; species Myanophis thanlyinensis. The sequence continues at coordinate 9,106 of JAEANM010015192.1, forward strand.
GCATGTCCACCTCAAGGATAAAACTAACAAAACATACATGTACACTTTAAACCCAAGAATTCACTAAGGCAGAAGGTCACTCTTGAAGACAGTAAGGTCCACACTTTGGATAGAGAGGACCATCTATGTTAGAATTGAACACCCCTCCCTCAACATTGGGGAGAGATATAAGACCTCACTTATTTCCAGTTTACAACGCAACCCTTGCATTATTGTATTTTTCAGGCTATAAAATACTCTGGAATATAAGACGCACCTCGCTTTTGGGGAGAAAAATAAGAAAAAAAATTGCCTCTACCAACGATCAGCTGTTCCAGGCTGAGGGGATCACTGCGGCCTATTGCCGCCTCAGTGAGCCCCATTATCGGCCTGCTTTCGGCCTTTTTCAGGGCCAAAAAAGATCGAAAAATGGGCTGAAAAAAAGGCTAAAAGGCCAAAAAATGGGCTGGCAGGTGGGTGGGGCTTCGGCAACATTTGTTGTATAAGATGCACAGATATTTTCACCCACTTTTTTTGGGGGGGGGAAGTGCATCTTATACACTGAAAAATACGGTAGTTTCAAGAAGATTCTAAAACCAACTGATTCAGGTGAACCTGAGAGGACAGATAAACTCCCAAGTGGCCTCAACAGCTCTGAGAATGATAATAACCAGATGACTGCAAAGAAATACAACCATTCATTCCTCCCCCCCATCCAGTCTCAATGATCCATCAGAACTGATAAAGCTTCTTGGATGAAAGCGAAACATTATCTTCTTCCTCAAGGAAGAAGAAAACACCTTTATGCGCAACCCTTTTTATATTAGTTGCTATGGACAGGATGGGTTAGTTATAAGCAAGACATAACAGTAAGAACACTTTAGTCTTTGGTCTAATCATATACAATATTTCTTTGTTCGTAGTTAAATGTTGCTTTTTATCTGCATTGCTTCAGGAGAATAGGAAAAAAAAAAACTTTGGTCAGCTGTGGTAATGCACTTCTGTCATCATAGTCCTGATAATGCTATGGTTAT
>JAEANM010015193.1:0-13713 GCA_017656035.1 Myanophis thanlyinensis
AATGTAAAGTGGTATAGACTATTGAACAAGAATATATAACATAGTATGATACGATGTATGATAAGATGTATTAAGCTATGATTTTATGGTTATGATATATTATGAAAAGGCAAATGTGGATTTTATAAGATTATATTTTTACTCACTCAAACGGCGCGCAAACTGATAGATGATGTGATTGTTGTATAAAATAAAAAAATAAAAAAATGTTAAAAAAAAGAATAGGGAGGAACTCTTCTATACCACTTCCTGCATAACAGTAATTTAAGGCTGATATTTTGATATTTCTCTTTAGTCCTCCCTTTCATAACTCAGTGCCAGATAGCACCCCAGGCAAACTATTATAAGAGAATCTTGTAAGTCTGGTTGTGCTGTATCTACTCCCCTTCTTATAGTGCAGTGAATCAAGAAGGTATCTGCCTGATCTGTTTCCAAATATTATCAGGGTTTAAAGAATGTTTTACCCCTTTGCCTAGCTAACAGTTCTAATCTGATCTGATCTGATCTGATCTGATCTAGTCTAGAGTCACTTGTAGAAGATGACCTGGCTGAGCCCAAGGGAGGGGTCAAACGCATCATAAATCATAACTCCCTACATACTCACAAGAGACCTTAAACCCAGCCTACCTTGACTGTCTACTTAATTCCTGCTCATTTCCCTTGAAATGTAGCTCAGATTTTTGTAAAGAGCTTAAGTTTGCAATAAATCTTTATACTCATTTGAACTGCCTGGATCTCCTGATTTCTTCAGTGCTTGACATCACTTTGATTAGTGCTATGGTTGGTATATATGTCAGAATATGATAGCATATCACTACCCATAAAGTTCTAATATAACTTCTTCAAATTTAACAGATCTTCAAGAAAACTCAAAATGCTTAATATGAGAATTATGTATAATGTTGAAGACATTCCCTTGATTCTATTCCATTCTTCAATTTGTGTTTATGGTCATAACAAACAAGTCTAGTCTAATTATCCCTTCACATATGAACTTTATATTATCAGCTATGACCATAGACAAAAATTGAAGAATGATATGTATCTTTATTTACAATCAAGGGAATGTCTTCAACATTATATTTAACTCTCATATTAAGGACTGTGTCTTTAAGATCTGTTAGAGTTTAAACTTGAGAAATCAGATACATTTCGATTCTCCATCTGGTGTGGAGAGATGCTCTATCTACATATGGGCTACTCTAGGCGTTAGTAGCTCTATGACTGAGTGCCAATTATAAAAGGGCTAGTGCTGCCCCCTTCCTCCCAGTTCTACTCAGTCAGCAGTAGTTTACTGAGTGGTTTCTAATCTCTCTTCCATAGAAGACTACAACAAGAATAAGTACTGATAGTATTAGATGGTTCTTTAAGGCTTTTAGCAACCCCACTAATGCCCTGCGACAGCCGACACTCGATTGGCACGCAGAGGGGTGGGGATGGTGGTGGGGATCTAATTCCCAGAGGATGTGAACCCACAGAAGCTCTCGCGGCCAGCCGTCACACGTGCAGCCCCGCACAATTGGCTCGGTCCAGGAAGTTCCATTCAAGCCGGAGGGGAGCAGAGGGAATCCCCATCCAGTGTTCTATAGATCAATGTATTCAATTTATAAGGTATACAGATCAGAGAAAATAATTTTTTGAATGAAATTAATTATTCAAATGAAATTTGACCTGATTGGCAGAAGCCTAGTGTTTATACATAATTACAGGTAGTCTTTGATTTATGACCATTTGTTTAATTGATGGTTCAAAGTTACAAAAGCTTTGGAAATATTGACTTAAACTTTGTACACTTATGACCAACATACCATCCCTGCAGTCACATAATCACAATTTGTGCACTTGGCAACACAATTTGCTACCTGTTTTGCCAATTTATAGCAAAAAATACTCATTGGGGAAACTGGATTTGCTTAATAACCACATGATTCACTTAACCACATTGTTTACTTAATGGCTGACGTAAAAATTGTCCTAAAATAGAATCCCACTCCATTTACAACCACAAAGACTTACGAATTCCAGTCACAATTTTGGTCATAAATTGAGGATTACCTGTAGTCATTCCTTTGGTCAAATGCTTTTGAGGAATTTTATAATGAATTTTTGTCTTGATTTATCTTTTTCATAACCACATGCAAAATGATCCAAAATAAAAGAATGCCATGTTCATTTCCTTCATAATTTGGTAAAACATGGGTTAGTTGATATTTCTTTTCCTTCATGCTTTTTTCTGTGTGGTTTATTCCAGACCTTGAAATAAACCACTTAGGAGTCTCCTGTTGATCTGAGTCCTCTTTTATTCCCACTACATTAGACTTTTATTAAATATTATGCGTAATTCTCTTCAGTTTATGCTCTATTTTAAATCCTGGATTGCTTGCAATTGTGTTTTATACCTATGGGCTGAAAGGAGGAGTCAAGTGAGGGCCTAGCTTAGAGTCTTTGTACAGCCACAGGAGGCTTAAACTTGACCAAGATCCATGGAGCCTTATCTGGTCACTCCAAGGGAAAGGCAAGTAATTCGGGGAGATTTTTGTAATTTAGGTAAAAATCAGTAAAGTTGCTTACTCTAGCTATGTATGGGTGGCCTTGGTTGCTTGTGCCTGACATATTTCTAAATGGGGTTGGGAATTTTCTGGCTTGCAGAGTTACTTCTGAAGAGTAACCTCCAGAGTTACTTCTGAAGCTGTTTCAGTGCAAAGCAGGTTCATTTTTGTTCCCACATCTTAGAAGAAACATTAAGAGAGACAAGATAAGGCAGTTGTCCAAGAGCCCAGGAATCAATACCCATGATAGTTGCAATAACCCAGTGCCTGATCCCCACCAACACATTATGCAAAGATGTTCTTTGAAGCTGAGGAGAAGCTCTAAATGACAGGATAAGACCTAATGACCTGAAGTGATGTGACCTAATTGCTTTTCCCTTGGCCAGGTTTCAATTCATTTTCCTCATGATAAAAAATGCAGGACAAAGCTGTTAACTGAGGTTCAAAATGCTGAAAGAATAACCATGCAATTTCCCCAGCTGCAAAAGTTAATTTTGTGCATCCTTTCCTTTGCACAATGAGTTTAACCCCAGTGCAGAAGCTGTGCAAAGTCAATAAACGATTAGCACACACCAAGTAAACAATTACATCAGTGGCAAGGTGGGAATGCCAGCAGACAATGTAATTATTGCATTAATTACATAAGATCTTCTCTTTAAAGCCCCCCACCCCCACCCCCCAAAGTTGTAGAAAAGACCTCTGCAGAGAAATGGACATTTCTGAAAAGGTTCCTGTTAGGACATTGCAGTTATAACGTGACGGTATCCTCGAATGTGGGCTGTTGCAAAATCTCATATTCTGCTGACAGATGAATTACAATGCTCAGAGTGTAATGGCTCACCAGTTATGTGATGTGCACACACAACTGTGTAAAGTCCTTACTCTGCCACGCAAGATTTATTACCTAATTACAAAGGTTCCAGCTACAGAATCAAGTTGTGCTCCATCAGTACGGTGTGATGGTATAATGGTTATATTCTGCATCTGCCCAAGACTTTTAAGAAAAATCTTTAAAAATCTTTTGAGTTTTCCAGCAGGGATACGGTTATGTACAAGCTTACTTTAGGCTCTGAATACAATAATGCTGTTCTCTGTATTGTTCTAAGTCCTGCCTCCAAGGGTGTTTTAATGTTGTTGTTTATTATTGGTTTATTGGGGTGGGGGAGTGTTGTCTCTTTTCTTTAATAAATGTCTTTGTTGTATGAGTTAATTCAACGATTAAGGCAGATTATCAAATGCAATTTTTGTATCCAGGATGTGTGTGTGTGTGTGTGTGTCAAAAAAGTCAAGATGACAGCCATACAACTAAAAGCCTTTTTCTCTTTTGGCATACATTTCACACATTGTTTATATGGATAGTCTTCGACTTAACATCCACAACTGGGACCAGAACTTCCATTGCTAAGTGAGATGGTTGCTGAGTGAAATAGTTTGGGAAAATAAGGCAGATCCTTGTCTGCATACCTGAACTTAGTTCTATTATGAAGCTAAATGGGCCTTTCAAAAGGACAGCAGAGCTGGGGAAGTCCATTGTTAGGGAGATAGAATATTGAGACAATGGGGGGCGTGTCCCTGTCTCAGGATGGAATCTTGAGGTTTTTCATCTTCATTCCCTTAACTAGTCATGTCCAACTATAGAAGGCATTACTCATCTATGTTCCCTAGCTGAGGGGCCCAGCATTATCCAAAGACGCTTCTATAGTCATGTGACTGACTCAATTCTATTCTCAGATGCCTGGAAACCAGTTACCTTCCCACTGAAATGGTACCTATTTATCTACTCACATTTGCATGCTATCGAACAGCTAAGGAGCTGGGGCAAGTAACAGGAGCTCACCCCATTGTGCAGCACTTGGGTCTTGAACCTGGGCCATTAGCTTTCCATCTGACAAGCTCAGCATCTTTAACCACTGAGATGTCTTTGTATGTATATAGATAGAGATAGAAATATAAATTTAAACCAGACAGCCAGTTTCTGCTAGCATTCAATTTCCAATTTGGAAATGTTATTTTGAAAATAATTGCCAAAGGTTTTTTCCTCTGGGAAGAGGCTGAAATCTAGGCTAACTAGCTTCTATCAACTTGTCTTTAGGGTTTTGGTAGTTAACAATTCGAAATGTCTTTTGGTATACATGGCCTCCAATCACAGAAAGGTGCCAATTATCTTTCGGGTTGACTGTCAAATTCTCTGAAAACTTTGTTTTTATATTTCCCCACGTGGTTATTGAAATGGTTAGAGCAAATGTAAGTTCTTCCTTGGGACTTCAGCATGCACCCACATTGGGAATGTGTTTTGGCACATCAGACATATAAAAAGCATGGGAGTGGAAGAACAGAAGAAACATTTTTCGTAAATATTTATTGCAGGCGAGATATGAATTATTATGTAAATCATAGATTAAAAAGGATATAAAAGGAGAAATCTTTTCACCTGACACGGAAAATGCAGTTGTCTCTGATTAGTGTGTGCTTCACATAGACTAGCTAAGCAATTCACTTTACAGGCCTTGATGTAGAAATGAGTTCGTCACTTAATTTTGTGAATGTTGAACCATGCTAAATTAACTCAGGAATCTTTTGATACTTTGTTTTTTTTGCTTGTTTTAATTTGTGCTGGATTGCTGCTTTAGTTAAAAAAAGAAAAAAGAAAAAGGCACATTTTGCCTCAGAGAATCATCTGAAGATAAATGCTGTGTGTGTGTCTCAAAGACCCCAGGAGGTCCTATGACAGAGGGAAGTTTTACCATGCATTCAAAGGTGAAGCATGTCCAGTGCCTGCTGAGCTAAAGGCTGAACTACAACAAAAGCAAAAACGAGATTTTCTTTTCTTTTTTTTCCTGGTTTAATATAAGGCACATGAAATTGGAAATTTCATCTTCGGTTTCACAATGAAAGCATGGGTGTCCAGGAGGACAAATAACAACACACTTATCATGACATCATCACTCAAACAATGTGGAGAATGACTGAAGAAAGAGACATGTATGCCCTTAACCTACATTAAAAAGGGGGGAAATTGCTTTTTAAATCAGTTTAAATGTTCCCCCCATTTCATCCATCTCGCAATCTGCCCATCTGATCTATTGCAGATTCATTTGATGGGGGAATCAATTCTTTGGCTACCTCAGTGACACATTCTATATTCCTAAGGAGAATCTGAAGAGGTGCTAATATTTATTTATTTGAATGTAGAACATTTCCCCCACCTCCCTGGAATGACTTACCTTTTTAAAAGCAAGAACAATAAAAACTAGAAAATAAATCATGTATGGTTGGGATAAAAGCATACATAGAGAACTGAAAAAACAATGGTTCAACAGCCATCTTGCCTCCAAGGCTCAGGAAAATAGCCAGTTTTTGAAGGACTTTCAGAATATAATTAGGGATGGATCCAGGTGGATCTCTGTGGGGAAAGGCTCTCAGGTGGCTTTCAAAGGTCCCTCCTGTTAAACAGGAAAAAAAAGTCACTGTGGAAAATAGCATTGTGTAAATGATCGATCGATCAATCGATCGATCGATCGATCGATCAATTGATCTCAATCAGGCTTGCAAAACGTAAGGCACACAATGGCAATCAAGAATTCACCAGCATTTTAAAAAATTCAGTAGATTCACCACTTCTAACAAGGATCAAATTCAAAACTTCCAGGCCTAAGAGAAGTTGTTGCTTGTGCTATCACTAACTGTCAAACAACTAATCAGTTAAGACATATAGTATTCATATCAGCCCAGTCTAGTTCCAACACCAAAAGGGATCCCATCTTCTCCAAGTTATAAGTCCATACTCATTTGTTCAATACTTTTTCTTCTCTCTTTCTGATACTGTCTTACAAGATCAGACTATTCTTGATCTATTTTTAGCTATTATTGAGAACTATATTCTCAATTGAATAAATAAATGAACAACATGCCTTCCAATAGCAAACTTATTTTGACAAAAATATTATTCAAATGATTATCATTTCAAGTATTTCTTCTCTATTTTTTATTATTCTAATTCAAATAGATGGAATGGAATTTTTTTTCTGTTTTTAAGAAAAAATATCCAAAATGTTCATGTGACTGTAGGATTTACATGAATACTCTGTCCTTCATAGACCACTCATCTCTGCCACCATCTGTATTTATCCATGAATAGTCTGTTTCAATTTAATTCTCAGTGGAAAATATAATGCAATCTCCCAAATCAGAAATCACAGGCAGCCAAGGAGGGTACAGAATAATGAAGCAAAAGAAAAAAGAGAAGGACCAATGTTTTACAATATCATAATAAAGTAATATAGTTCAAACCAGTAATTTCTAAAGCACAAAGGAATTAAGTGGGAAAAACTCTTTTCCCCAAGGAAAGAAAACTTTTAGTAAAGATACATTAATACTTGAAAAAAAATACTTTTAAAATGGCAGGATTCAGTTAATTTGGAAATCTGTCACTCAGATGTACAATTATAGGGAAATTATTCTAGATAAATAAGTGGAAAATCAGTGAATGGTGAATATGAGGAACAAATCATCACTGAAGAAGGACAAGCAAAATGAAAAAAAGACCTCACTTGACAATATGTTATTTTACGAGGTAATAATTTTGAAAGCGTCCACTGTCTCAATATAAGCAATTTAATAACATTATGCTGCCCCATTACCACCAGATGAAATAAAAATTTGAGAAAATGTTCTTTAAGTATACTGTACACTCAGGGAATTAGATTTTAAATAGGTTAGTAACTTAGTGCATGAAAAAGTAAACCTAAGCAAAACTAAGTTTTTAGTGATGAAACATAAGCTATAGTATCTTCAGTGATAATGGGAAATGAGAATTTATCTGTAATTTGTTACATGTAGATTTAAAAACTGCATAAATATTAAACTATCTGTCCAAAAGGCAAGAGAATAGGAAAAAAAGGCAATGGAGGAAGAAAATAATATGTATATTTAACTGATTTATGGGGAAATCAAAATCATATATTGATGTTGGTCATGTAAGAGCCTGGCCTGAGAATTAAGTAACATTGGAGGAAATCCTGATAAGTGGTTATAGTGTTAGAAAAATGAATGGTAATATTCCACAGAATATGGGTTTTTAAAAATATTTTTAATAATTGCTGTTGTTTTTAATAATGATTTATGTAGTTCTATTTTTGTTCTTTCTCTATTTATTTGTATTTTTAACTTTTAAGCCATCCACATTCACAGCAGTGAGGTGTGAAATTATATAAATGTAAGAAATAAAAATAAATAATTCAAATGGTATAAATATTTCATGCAAACCAGTTTAATCACAGGTTTAAACCTGTTTAAACCACCATTTTTATTCTGCTTGCAAAATAAAAAAAGGTTTAAATAGTTACACATTTTTCTATAAGAAACTGCCAGAAGTTTATTCCTCAATATTTTTTTTTGCCATAATCCATAATTTATTTGCCATATACCAGTGGTGGCGAACCTTTTACTTACCGAGTGCTGAAAAGTACATGCTTTGCATGTGTTATCCGCACTTGTGTGCGGCTCCTCTATGTGTGCTGCATGTGCAACTGCACCATCTGCGCATGCATGCAGCTTTTGCACATGCATGGCACACGTGCTGTGCAAAGGTACTCACGCACACATGAGCAATCATGTGTGCATGCACAGAAGAGCTCCAAAGACCAGATGGATTTCTTGCTGCAATTGCACGCATGCACAGCAGAGGCCTGAAGACCAGCCGGGTCTCTGCAATCGTGCATGTGTACATGTGTAATCACATATGCATGCTCAGCTGGAGGTAAGTTAGCCAGAAGCTTGTGTGCCTAGCAAGATGGCTCTGCATGCCACCTGTGGCATCTGTGCCATAGGTTTGCCATCATGGCTATATACATAATGAAAATAAAATTTCAAGTGCAACCGAACCATTAAAAGAGACATTCATTCAATAGGTTCCTATTAGTTTTACCACTGCATCATTTGAAAGTGTACTCTTAAATCCTATTAAAACCTACCATTAAATAGACATTTTGATACACACAGGTTTTACATGGTTTTCTGTAAAATTATGGTTAGAAAATTGTAAATTGAAGATAAGGTTAGACTAGAAATTCAGGACATTTCTAAATGATGAAAAACAATGATAGATAGATAGATAGATAGATAGATAGATAGATAGATAGATAGATAGAGATAGATAGATAGAATTTCACTGTGCAAAAGAAATAGTCAAATGCATATTTGATAGGAATAAAACAAAGATAATGAATAAAATAGTATTCTATCATTGTCAAAACTAATGTTTCTAAGATCAAGGTGCTAGGGCTATTCTCATGAGAACAATATAATTCCCTTAAAATCACTATGACCCATGTTGTTTACAATACATTAAGTCAAAGATGTCAGAAGCTTATGTGTCATATTCATATTTAAAAGTACTTTAAATTCAATGTAACGCTAGGAAAAAAATTCGAGTGGTAAACCTGGGGCAGCTTCTCCTTTATTTCCTTTTCTACATATAATTTCTGACACAGAGTATTCAGCCTCAATGAATTGGTACAAATATTTCCTGCTTCACTTTCAGGTTCCAGATACTTGAAAGGTTTCACAGCACCAAGAAGCATAACAATTCATGAGAGAAGCATCATATCTGATCATTCAAAAAGGTACCAATATAGAATGCAGTTAAAATATGAATTTCAAAAGCTTAACAAAAGAATGAATTGCTGAGACTTTTCATACCAGAAGCACATTAATCTGAGATAGACAGAAAACATACCTGATCCCATCCCTCAGGTAGGGACAGAATTAAGTGCCCATCCTTTCTGTCAAACATCCCTAAATGTTTTTAATAGTTCCTATAATTAAGCTATATTATACACTACTTTTGGATCCATTTTTTATTGAATAACTTACACTCATGTCTAAACACCTGTTCTATGGATATAGCTTGAATAATTAATGAATCTAATGAACTCATTTCCTCAGAGTAAATAATGGGAATGATCATCTCTTTCACTGACATGCAATGACTGACTGACTGACTGAATGAATTTATGAATGGAGAATATGCCTTTCTTTCCTTAGAGACTATCTGGTAATTGTTTACCCACTACATATTCACTTCATCAACACTTTATTTCCTTGCATGATTTCTCTAGAATGGCATGTATATTTCCTACTTGTGGTGATGTATTAGCCATCACTGGCAAATCTGTTGTTCCAAGGATTATTTATCCTCTAAACTCAGCAAGTTCCTCCTTGTGTACTCCAGACCTTCTTCCTTTTACCATGCACTGCAGTCATAATGAAGTCATTCATCCTCTTGACAACAAGGCATACTTTAACCCTCAAAAAGAAATAACAACCTTACCATTTTTGCATTTGAAATAAAGGCTAGCTTAAAAAAAACCACACCTGAATACTTTCAGAAGGCAATACATACATCTTCTACCGTAAGATGCTTATGAAAAATATATTGTAAATATCTGGATATTGTTTATACCTACATAGTGAAGGGAAAATATAAACATGCTAGGTATCTGTCATAGATAATCTAATATTTAAAAATCAAATGTCAAAAGCACATTTTTAAAAAAAAATCAGACATAGGTAGTTGTCCGGAAACTTGGAATAAGAATAAGTTTATATAGAACCTAGCTAAGAAAATGTACAAATTTTAAGATTTATCACAAGAAAACTAAAATGAATGTCCTATCATACATAGTTAATCTAATTTCTGTGGTAACAACAACAGGAAAAAAGTAAGAATAAAATAATAAACTTCTAAAATTTTCAGTCTGACCTTCTAAAGGTATCCTCAATTTCCTCTATCACACATATTTTACACACTCACCAGCAATTTAACAAGTGATTTGGAAATTGGTTCAAGAGTTTACCTGTGGAAGATACACTATTTTACAAAGCAAAAAATAACTTATAAAAACTAAATAAATCATTAGATATTTATTTATTTACTTACTTACTTACTTACTTATTTATTTCAATTATAAACTAGATTTTTCTTCACATGGAGCAATGTCAAGGAGTACATGACATTGTCCACACATTAAATCATCATCATCAGAATCTTTTATTAAAGAATAAAAACTCCTCAATCAGCAAAAAATACTTCAAAGAAGGAATAGGTCAAAGCACTTGGGCAGAAAAGGAACATTTTGATCAGATGCTCAAAAGAAAACAAGCAGATTTTTTCAGGAAATAGGTTAGGCACAAAAATATGGTCACAAAAAAATCTTATCTCAATTCCAGACAACTAAACTATTTAATCACAAATATGGATATTCAGAATACATCAGGCCAAAGGTGAGATGGTGCCAGCAGCTCCAATTACAACCATGGCTACTGGACTATTGCATTTTTCTGTCATCATACTAACATCTTTCAGCAAGCTCAGGTAAAAAGATTACAAAATATTATATTAATAGCATTATCCATATGTCCCTTATTAAAAATTATTTGTATTAAACAAACTGTATAAGCCATATTCAATTTTAAAATATTTTTTATTGAAATGTTAAATGTGTCCATATAGAACCCGAGAATAAAATTGTATCTTATATTGGAATATATGGAATACATTCTATATTTTTTTAACAGACCTGCAATTCAATGTGAAAAAAGTTCACAGATGGTATTTGGGAACACTCTATTTATAATGCAAAGATTCATTTAATTTTTGTAGTAAGTACAGAAGCAAAAACATTTAGTAAAAAGCAGCATTAATTCAAAAGAAAAAGCATTTATATAAATTGAAGACATTTAGCATAGAGCCCTGGCAATATGCAGATTTTGTAATAATTCAAGCATTTTGTCAGTTTTAGAAGACATTATGTGCGTGAGAAGGATATGGAATAATGTCCTATTGTTTTAAACTGTAATATGCTCCAAATATATAACAATTTAATGAAATAATTTCCATTAATTTTGGTATTTGTTGTTGCTATCCTTTGAAATATTCTCCAAAAAATGATGAGCTGTGAATTATTTTTTAAAAATCAAATTTCTATGTTAATTCAGAGGAAGCTTTTTTATTTGTTAGACATATAAACGATTAACAGAAAAATTACTTTTCTCCCTTGTTCTGGATATGCAATGACAAATACATGACAAAAATCTTCAAAATACTGTATATGATTTAGAGCTCACATAATTGAGAAATCCCTGAACTTGTTTGGAAAATTTTCAAATATTGAATGAAGGGACTAGTGCAAAATTGTGTTTTTTATTCCACTGTCCTAAACTTTGACAAGTTTCTCCTCTGGTATCAAGTTTTAAAATTTAGCTAAAGATGATTATCACAACTTCACCCCACTCTTGTCTAGCATCACATGGGAAGAGCACTGACAATATATCAGTTATACTAATATGTGTGTGTTTGTGTGTGGGGGGAGGTCTATGGGTTGAAGAGTATATATAAACTATGGTTTGAGAAGAGATTTTAGCTCAATTTGAAGAAAATACTGTCAAAGGTCAAAAAAATTCAAGAATGTTATCTTTGTTTCCAAATTTTTGCTAACTTGGGCAATTCTAACATCTAGAGTTTCTTAAACTTTCCTTTTGATAGGCTATTCTTCAAAAAGGCACTTTTCAAAAGTAAGAGTGAATAAAAATTCACAATCTCCCAGTTTTTAGCCTGGTGTTCTCAGTGTAGACATTTTAACAAAATAAAAATAGTAGGTCATTCAACTTCCCAACAGTTGAGAAAGAATTAAATAATAATAATCAGAGGTTGTAGAGAACATCCTGAAGACCGAAAGGAATGGTGGTAAGGCTCTGTGGAGTATTGGCTGGCTTTTTGGTAAATTAGTTATCTTGGGATTGTGCCCACCATGACAATAATATTAAATAGTCAATTTTCATATAGCAGACATTTTATGAGAATGACCTTTAGTCCAAAATGATAGTATTACCTGACTTAATAAAGCAACCTAATGGTGAATATAAACATTATCATTTGTTAATGAATATGCAGAATCACTATCAATAAGTTATAATATCAGTTTCTACCTCAAAGTAATGTTTTTGTTCTAGTCCTTGCCTTAGGCATGAAGTCAACTGGGTGACTTTGACCAATCATTCTATCACATCCCTGGCAAGCAGGTAACAACTTCCGAAAATCTTGCTAAGAAAACTGCAAGGACTAGTTTGACATTTGCCAGGAGTCAACACTAATTCAAGGGTACCCCCTCTCCAAAAATATATACATATAGTCTTTGACTTATGACCACAATTGAGCCCAAAATTTCTGTTGCTCAATGAAACATTTGTAAAGTGAGTTTTGCCTTTTACGACCTTTCTTGCCACAGTTGTTAAGTGAATCACTGCAGTTGTTAAGTTCGTAACATGGTTGTAATGTGAATCTGCTTTCTTCATTGACTTTGCTTGCCAGAAGGTTACAAAAGATGATTCCATGACATGACTGCAACTGTCATAAACATGAGTCAGTTGCCAAGCATCTGAATTTTAATCACGTGACCATGTGGAGGCTGCAATGGTCATAAGTATAAAAAAAAAATTCAGTGCCGTTGTAACTTTGAACGGTCACTGAATGAAGTGTTGTAAGTCAAGGACCACCTGCACAGTCAATGGCTATCCCAGAAATGAAGAAGCTAAAATAATGTTCCTTTGTTTTCTTGCATATAATCTTCCTATCCAGTTTGCTTTAATTAAAACAATGTAGTCCAAATAAGGCAAGGAGTTTAGCAGTCTCTAGAGGAGATATTTTCACACACAATTCTGTAGGCACTATGCTGTCTTTTACTTTTTAGGTATGTACAAAGTATCCCTGGTTAGCATTCTAATTTTCTACTGCATTATTAAAAATGAGAATAACATTTTATTTAAACAAAAACTATTTAATGCATTTTTTGAAGCATTTGGGGAAGGAAGGAGATAATGAGAAGGTTTTTTTTAATATTTCCCATTTATTGTTTAGAATGTTGAGAATTACTAGTGAAAGCATAAATTAGGCAATTAGGCATTTACTGTTAAGATATGACATTATATAATTCAATTTAGTAATTGAAAAAAAAAAACCTTCCAAAATTAAGCATGCCAAGGGTGCATATTTAGATTTGATGAATGTGCTTCTATGAAATCTTTCAGACAATTCCCTAGCCCAGGGGTGGGTAACTATGGCTCTTTTATGACCTGTGGACTTCAAATCCCAGAATCCCTGGGCAAG
>JAEANM010015194.1:0-13712 GCA_017656035.1 Myanophis thanlyinensis
AGAGAGAGAGAGAGAGAGAGAGAGAGATGTAATATTATTCTTGTGAATATTCACCTAGGCCTGAGGACAAATCTCTTTAAGAAGCACAAAAACCTATTTTTATGAGATTTGCATTTCAGCAGGTTAAAAATAAGCCAATTAACAGAGGCCAACATGCATTTTTGTACTAGTATTTATTCCAATCTTTATTTAGTACAGATTTGCACTGAATATATTGTCACCTTTACCTGGCATTGCAAGACAAACTTCAAATGTTTTAAATGGATAAATAATGTTCAAAGGGGCTTACCTATCCAGCATTCAAGTCGAGCACATGGAGTTGTTTTTACCACATCAGGAGGATCCACCCCAACATTCAGGCACAGTACTAAGGCAACACTAACAGTCTTCATCTAGAAAATTAAATAATATATTTCGGTAAGCGATATGTATTAAGAGGATTCTGTTCCACAGCTGATTATATTCATAAATACTAACAAGAAATAAAATAACCGATACTGACTTTTGTTTGAATCTGAAAAAATTCATTTCAACTACAATATTAAAAAATTCTGTTCATTTGTTTATTTAGGAGATTTACTGTACGTATATGGCCTCTTAATTCATTCATGGTGCAGCTTACAAAGTTAAGACCCCAAATACACAATGCAATACACCCCACTATAACAACATTTAGAAAAACCACTTGATGGGCTCTGTATCAGTCTGTGATCCCCAGGCATGCTGACAAAACCACATTCTCAGGGCCTTTCAAAAGAGTATCAAGTTGAGGGCCAATCCCATCTGACTTGTGACTCTAGCAGAAACCTCACCCCGCAAATTTTGCACTAAGCAGTGTAACCTCATCCTGAACCAAAGATGGCAATTCTCCATGAACCAAAGAATTCCAAACACAGAGCCATTTTGTCTTGCTATGGTTCATGTTCAGCCCATTGCTCCCCATCCATCCTTTAAAAGACTCCGGGCATTGCAAGCGGGAGGTCACAACCTCACTGAGCAAACTGATATCTCCTCCCATGATAATGGATGATCTCACCCAAAGACTTCACGTAGCTGTTAAGAAGCAGATAAAATACTGAACCCTGCTTAATCCCAGAAAGCAGGGATGAAAGGCCAGAACTCTCGCTCCATGTAATGACCAACTGGGAGCTCCTAAATGATATGTTTTTGTCCTTAGTTTCCTTCCTCCCCAAGAGAACAAATTATATTATTTCTACCATCTAATAGCATAGCATAGCATAGCATAATAACTTTATTGTCACTTTGAATGTATATTAATTGGCATACAATAAAATGAAATTTGGGTGCATACAGCTCTCAAAGGGTCACCACCTCCAATATATACTACATAACCATGATGAAAATGAATGAATGAATGCAAAATAATAAATGCATATACCCACACATATATGACATAGAAAAACAACACAATCTATTCAGATGTGCAATGTGTATGGCAAGAAAAATGAATCTTGAGAGTTTACGTGATGCATGGCATAAGGAACAAAGCTGATACAGAATCTGGGAGTCCTGCTAGAAATACCTCAAAACCTCTTCCCAGAAGGGAGCAACAGTGTTGGTGGATGTGTGGGGTCTCTAACAATATACAAAACTCTAAGCAAATGGCACTTATAAGCAGTATTCTGAATGACAGGAAGTGAGCTTCCTATTATCTTCTCGATTGTCCTTACCACTCTCTTTAGGGACTTTCTATCTGAGGCACTGCTACCACCAAACCAAACAGTGATTTTTTTTTTAGTATTTTTGAATTTAAATACATCTCCATGGTTGTCTACACTTTAGTATGAAATACAATGAAAGACATGTATAACCACTGCTAGAATAGTCTGATTTATTTATTTATTTATTATTCACATTTATATGATAACTGAAGATCATTGATAAAGTGGAATAAGTAGTCTAATTAGGACCACCAGTTTTAAAGGACCCTTTTACTGAGTTTTATTGGTCTATCTCTTGGCTTTTAGCTGCAATTCCATGTATGATTTAAGTTCTGTCTGAACTGTATATTATTACCGCAGATATTTACCAAGTTCATTCATTTGTGCTGTTCAGGATTTTACAATGTAAACATCCCTCTGACGATATTAACCATTAAAGGTAACTGAATCCTTATTTTAAATAATTGAATAAATTATATAAATTAGGTAAATGCAGGTAAAAACTTTTTTCATCTGGCCTATTCAATATATACTCATAATGCTTGTACTTTTACCTGAACGAAATATAAAAACAGGTATTGTAATAGCAAGAAAGAATAATTCCCTGTGTCCATAGGGAAAGGCTTATGTAATGTGAAGTTGATTTGTTCTTTCAGGGTATAGAAATAATGTCCTAAATTAATTATTAATTTAGCAGGTGAATGCATTACTAAAAAATATTATCACCATTAGTGAATTTCTTGGCAAGATTGATTAGATCCTTCTGAAACTTCAAATGTAGTATCAGATTTTCTTAAATAAATAACATTTTCTCCAAATACAATTCTATATAAAATGAAGCCAAATTGACTTTTTTCAATACTTCAGAATAAAATATAGATCTATTTCTACTCATATGAAGAAACAAATACAAAAAAGAAGTCTTCACTTGAATATGCTGTTTTCCAATTGCCTTTCATCTTCAAAGATTTGGTTCTTTATTTTTTTCTCAAAATATTACACAGCTTGTATGTAATTTTCCTAAACTCTTCCTTCCATAACCCTTTGTGCAACTCCATAGAAGATTCTGCCAAGCTTCATGGATTAGGCAAGCCCCACTGAAATGCTTTATTAAAAAATAATGATAACACATTATACAAGATTTCCATATCAATAATGCAACATAGCAGACCTTGCTTAAGTGGCTGCCCAGGAAGCAAGCAAAACAAAAAGAGCCTTAATTTCTTTTTATACTAACCCTTAACAGTAATCTCTTAAAATAAACAGCATCTCCTTCATGTAGATTTTGAACTATGAATTTATCTCAGACTAAGCATACATAAGGATAGAGTCTTATTCCAGGACATTATATATTTTCGGGAATAAATTCAGGGCTGACAGGAAAATCAGAGTGCATTGCTTTGTCCACATCTTCTGACAAACAAACCTAACATCCTCCAAATAATATTACTGTACACTGAGGAGAATAACAGTGTAGTATTTTAATTGATTTTTGGTACAGTTCTTGCTTCAAGAATGTGCTCATAAAAAAGAATGATATATAGAAATGTGTCTGTTAGGAAAAATGCATACTAAAATGGATGTCCCCTGCAAGAAGCCAGAAGCCCTCTTCACTGAATATTTTGGTGTCAGAGGGGCATGCAATAGAAACTATGCTGTGCTTCTTTCTTTAAAATGAATTGGGTCTCCTGAATGATAAGCAGTCTGTATTGCCCAATGACTTTTGGCATAATTTACAAATGAAAAAAAGTAAAGAAAATGCTCATTAAATATATCAACACAAACACTTACATACTGAAAGCAAAGTGACATATGATGATGATAAATGATCCTGAAGTTCCATCACTTGGAAGCACCTTTTATTGTAGAACATTCTAAAACTATTCTGACCTTGCATGTAGACGGTACTCGTTTAAGGACTACAGACTATCAATCTACAAAGATCCTACTTATCTAAACTTTCCAGGTGGTAGAACATTCATACATGGCAGAGAAACACTTAAGTTCTAGACTTCTCAAGCTGGATATATCAAACACCTTAAGTAAGACTGAAGATAAAATGCAAGTGAACGAGTAGGCTCATATTTTGTTCTTTATCAGGATAAAACAAATTAGTTGAGACTCTAGAAAGAGTGCACAGAAGAGCAACAAATAGGGGGCTGGAGGCTAAAGCATATAAAGAATGGTTATTGGAATTGGATATGTATAGTTTAATGAAAAGAAGGACTAGGGGAGACATGATAGCAGTGTTCTGATATCTCAGGGATTGCCACAAAGAAGAGGGAGTCAACCTATTCTCCAAAGCACCTGAGGGCAGGATAAGAAGCAATAGATGGAAACTAGTTAAGGAGAGAAGCAATCTAGAACTAAGAAGAAATTTCCTGACAATTATTACACAAACATTTCCATAGAGCTAAAATGTCTTCAGGGAAAATGGGAAACTGTTTCAGAAATATTTCAATTTTTCAGCATTTAAAATACAAATAAAACTGAGACAAAATCTTCATATCTTCCATCCCCACCCATTCTTCTAGTGGTGACTGTGTAAACTTACTATGTACTGAAGTCTGGCCAATGGGAATACACATATAATCCTGGACATAATAACCAGTCCAATTCCAATTCCTATACCATTATATTACATTTTCCTTTAGCTAGTTTAATCTTTGAACATCTTGAATGTTGAATATCAGGAAGCTAGTTAGGAAGTTAGTCCATACCATTATGAAAATGGGTAAACAGATTCTATAGCCCATTTTATTTATTTATTTTTAGTGCAATTTGATGTGTTTGGCAATTTTGCCAAAAGGAAAGAAGGAAGGAAGATTCTTCTAAATACACTTTAAAGGATTACTTTCATCTTTTGATAGATGAGTACCATTTTGGTGGGCAGCATAATGGGGACATAAAAGGAGATCCCAATTGGGTGTCCTCCAGGTGACAATGTCACCTGCTAATTCTTTCAACCTGGAAGCATTTGGGTACTCCTGACATGACTGTAATACTGCACAACTGAGCCTGTCCCCTAAAAACAAAAGGAATCTCTTTTTTGCACATCCTTTGCCAGCTCAAGCACGGTTAATAAGGATAAAAAAATCCTTTGACTCCAAAAACATAAAACTTTTTATTAGGATTCTGCTGTCAATTCAATAACCTTTGCTCCTGCAAATCTCTGATCCAATTATGGTTTGATATTTTGCTTTCCTTGGAGTTTAATGCTCACTGCTTTAGGTTAAGTTTTATCAATTTGGTACTTTTTTATTGTACAGAATATTGTTTTGAATCTGATGATAGCTGCCTTGAACATTCCATTTAAGAATGAAAAAGTAGAACTAAAAGAACTAGAAGAAAAGCAATCGACGAACTATAATGAAGAATGCAGGTGTCTATTTGAGCTAGCATTTTACTTCAACAATGGCCAGTCAGATGTCTCTGGGTAGCCAAATAGGAAAAAGTATCAGTGTGTCTTCTGTTTCCCTGCAGCTGCTATTGAGAGGATTATGTTCTCTGACATACATAACCATTATTGCTAGCAATCACTGGTATTTCATCCTCCATGAACTTACCCAATCTCTTTTTATAGCAATTGCATAGCATAAAAAATAGGAGTGATATTTGAAGACCTCATGGTAAGGAAGTATTACTACGGATTTTTTTTAATATCACCAACTCCATTTTCTGAATCTTCTTATTTCTCTTAATGTGTGCACATTAATGTCAGATTACATATTAAGAGACTTTTGAACCATATGCATATTTATAAGCATCTACCCAAAGGAACATAAGTAATCATCATAAAAATATTTCTATTCTATTTTAGCTCTGGATATAGCCAAATCTGAAATAATTGTAATGCGTCTTTAGCTGTAAAAATGACTGCAGCTTCTCAGATTCAGATTCACCCTTTCCTATGGAAACTCACTAAGTGATTTTGAACTAGTCATAGCTCAACCCACAGGGTTCTATTGTGAGGATTAAAAGGACATTGTCCTACCTGATACGTTCCTTCTCATTATGGGGAGCAGAGACTTCAATGATTGGTTATTCCTCTCAGTTCTGATCACATGACTGAGTCGATCAACTATAAAAGGCAGCCCACTGTCTGGCTGTCCAGTGTTTTCGGCGAAAGATGATGATCGACGGCTAGAGCACCTGTATCGATAATCCTCACTCCTCTTCACAAGAGACATGATTATACAAGGGAGGGTATTGGAATCTCTGCTCCCCACAATGAGAAGGAACATTATCAGGTAGGACCAACGTCCTTTCTCCATTGTGGGGGAGCAGAGACTCCAATGATTGGGACCTGCCAAAGCTAAATGTCCCAGGGTGGCCTCAATAACAGAATTAAGAATCTGTTGCCATGCGCAGCTGTTGCAGGACCCTGAGTCCAAAGGCCACATCAGCTGATGAAAAAATGTCCAATTTATAAAGGTGTATGAAAGGGAATGGAGATGACCAAGTGTCCCACTTACAAATTTCCTTGATAGAAGATTGGGTAGCCCAAGCCACTGTAGTGGCGGTGCTTCTGGTTGAATGTGCCGTGATCCGACTAGGAACCTGTAAATTTTGAATTTCGTAGGCCTTTGCAATACAGGTTCTGATCCATCTCCCTATGGATGAGGAGGTAACGTTAGAGCCCAAAAAGGCTGGGTAAAGCTCACAAACAGGGCCTCAGTCAGTCCAAAAGCGGAGATCCTTTTAATATAAATATGAGTGCTCTGTGGACATCCAAGGTATACCACTCCTTCTCCTTGGGGTGGCCCGGATTCAGACAAAAGTCTGGGAGAACCAACTCCTGTTTTCGATGGAAAAGTGAGTTGATCTTAGGCAGCAAGGTGGGATCCAGTCGGAGAACAACCTGGTTTGGGTGGAAGATACATAAATCCTCCCTCACCACAATGCTGCCAACTCTGAAATCCGCCGTGCCAAAGTAATAGCCACAAGGAAAGCCACCTTCAAGGAGAGAAAGTGCAACAAGGAAGTTCGCAGAGGAGCAAAAGGTCCCGAAGGGCTTTTAAAACTTTAACCAAATCCCATGTGGGAAACCTATGTACAGTCGGGGGTGAAAGTTGGTAGCCCCCTTTAAAAAAAACTCTTCATGAAAGGATGATCGGAAAGGGATGCTTTCCTTCCCCTGTGAAGGACTGTTGCCAATGCAGACACCTGCCTTCGAAGGGTGTTGGGAGATAATCCTTTCTGTAACCCTTCTTGCAAATACTGCATGATGTTCAGAATGGAGGCCGATAATGGGTCCACATCAGCTCTGGCGCACCAAGACGAAAAAGCTGTCCATGAGGCATCATAGATATGATTAGTTGCCGGTTATCTGGACGCTTGGATTGTGCAGATGATGCTTTTGGAAATATTAGCCCTCCTCAATGCTTGCCACTCAATCTCCAGGTGGTTAGGCAGAACCAACCTGGATTGGGGTGAATCAGAGACCCCTGATGAAGGGAGAGATATTGTAGCGGCAGATGCCAATGGCGAATAATGGAGAGGGAGACCAGGTCCAAAAACCAAAGTCTCCTTGGCCAATAGGGAGCCACAAGCACAACCTCCGCTTCCTCCTCCAAAATCTTCTGAACCACTGCAGGAATGAGGGAAAGCAGGGGAAAGGCATACAGGAGATCAGGAGGCCACGGGCTGCAAAGAGTGTCTGTTACTTCTGTTTGAGGCTGAAAAAAGTGGGTGTGGAATCTCGGGAGTTGTGCATTGGTGGGAGATGCAAACAGATCCACTACTAGAAATCCGAAGCAGGATGTCAACATTTGAAAGATTACGGGGTTGAGCTGCCATTCCGTGTGGTCTACTTGAGTTCTGCTCAACCAATCCGCCTGCATGTTGTAAACCCCGGAAATATGTTGAGCACTGAGGGACTGCAGATGACCCTCTGCCCAAAGACACATGTCCCAGGCCTCGGCCATGAGGGAGCATGATCTCGTGCCTCCTTGTTGATTTACATGAGCTTTTGCAGTGACATTGTCCATTAAGATCAGGACCTGTTGACCCATTATAATGTTCACAAATTCAAGGAGCGCTAGGCAAATCGCTCTAAGCTCTAGCCAATTGATTGGTTGTGTCCTTTCTGTCACTGACCATTGCCCTTGGGCCAGAATTGCCAGAATGAGCACTCCAGCCCAAGAGACTGGCGTCGGTGGTGACAACAACTGTGGCTTGATTGTGAAGGAGGCTGCCCTTGAGGATGGCTTCCAATCTCCACCAATCCAGGGAATGGAATACCCTTGAAGGGAGATGGATCTTGGATGAGGAGTTGCTGTATCCCTGCCTCTGAGCTGGAAGTAAAAAACATTGTAGAGGGCGAGTATGTATCTTGGCCCAAGGAACAATGGCTATGCATGAATTTTCCCAAAAGTTGGGATAATAGGGCAAAGGATACTGACCGTTGCTGTTGGACCTGAAGAACGAGGTCCCTAATAATCTTGAGCCTGTCCTCTGAGAGAAAAACCTGACACAAGAATGTGTCTATAATACCGCCCAAATGTTGAAGTCGAGTGGTTGGAGACAGCTGGCTCTTTGGAAAATTAATGAGAAACCCATGATGTCGTAAGGTTTGAAAAGTGAACCGAACATCCTCCAAAGCTCTAGTGTGAGAATCAGTCTGTATGAGGATTTCATCCAGATAACTCTGAATCCTTATGGGGATAGAGCATAAATGAGAAAATAAGGCTGTCAACACCTTAATAAAGCCGCAGAGGATAGGGCAAAGGGCAGCACAACATACAGGAAATGACTACCTTGATAGGTGAAACTTAGAAAACGTCTGTGGGCTGGCAATATGGGAATATGAAGATAGGCTTCAGGCAGGTCAATAGAAGCCAGGAAGTTGCCCTTCCTGATGGAGTCTAAAATGGACTGGAAAGAGTGCATTTTAAAGCGTCTATACACAATATGCACATTGACATGTTTTAAATCAAGAACTGCTCTCCATTCCATGGAGGCCTTTGGAACCAGAAATAATCTGGAATAAAACCCGAAGTCCTTCTCATGGCTGGGCAAAGGTTCTATCGCCCGGATCTCTAACAAGTGTCATATGGCTTCTTGCATCTGGGATTGCATAGTAGGATCCTGGCTTAGAGAGCAGGTTACAAAGGATGTGGGGGGCATGGAGAGAAACTTGAGAGACAGTCCATATTTTATTGTATTAAGGAGCCACCTGTCTGAAACAGTGTCTTCCCACCGGGTGGCGAACCTTTGGAGGCCGTCCCCAAAGGGGGGGGGTGTTACTTGGGGCGTCTGAAGGGGCGACCTCCAGTGCCTCTAAAGGGATTTTTAGATTGTGGGGGGGCTGTACCTATCCCTGAAGTCCTGGGCACGCTCTGGCCAGCGGGCGAATGGTAGTTGTGAGGAGGAAGATGAGGGAGGTGGAGTCCGAAACTCTGGCACTCTCTGAAAGGGGGAGTGTCAGCGGGTCGACCTTTAGGATTGGGATGGCAAGATCTTGCATTTGTCCTTAGTTTCCACCAAAAGTGGATCAAGGACGGCCCCAAAGAGCTTATCCCCTTGAATAGGTGCTGAGGAAAGACGCCACTTGGCACGGATATCCGCCTACTAATTCTTTAACCAGAGAAGTCTTCTGGTGGAAACAGAAGCCCCCGTGGCCCTAGATGAGTATATGACCAAGTCTAAGGTGGCATCAGCCGAAAATTGCATAGCAGCTATGGTTTTACTAACGTCCTATTGCAGTCTTAGATCCTCTGGCGGCAATCGCTCCTATAGTTGTTGGAGCCACATGAGCATAGTGTGGTTGAAAAATGTTGCCGCCGATGCCATTTTTATCACTCATGCAGAGGATTGATGTGCATATCTCAGCATCGCCTCCGAATTCTTTTCCACTGGCCGTAAGAGATCAGCTGGATTCCACAGATATAGCCATCAGGGAGGCTAGGGATGCAATCAGATCCTCAACTAGGGGAAGCTGCAATAAGTCTGCCCGTTCATGACCAGGAAGGTAGAACTTCCTGTCGTTGGAAGTGGGAGCCATCTGGGCTCCAGGCTTGAGCCACTGCTTTTGAATATTGTCCAAAACCACCTGGGGAGTTGGGACCTCATCACTACAAGTGAGAGGGGTGGAAAAGAGAGGATTCCTGACTCTAGTTTGTGATGGAGCACTCTCTGACAAAGGAGGGGTCCTCTAAATCAGCCGTGGCTTTGGCCTTGTACAAAAGAGGGCAAAAAAGAGCCAGAGGAAAAAGGCCTGAAATGGGAGAAGCCTCTGGAAGAGGTTCTCGTCCTCCAAAAGATCACCTCCCTTTAGCTCCGCTTCCTCTGCCTCCGAGTCCCAGCTGTGGGTGGAAGAGGCTTGGGACTGTGATTGCCAGAGGTCTAAATTCTGAGTCTCTTGTGGAAGACGAACACCGGATGACACAGGGCCATAGAGATAGGTTTGCTGGAGGGAAGCAAACCCTTGTGAGATGGCTGAGACCAAGGATGACTTGAGGTCGGATACAACCTCATGTAATTCATCCCTACCTTGGAGGCCAGCAGCCATAGGTGTGAATGTAGAGGAAGGCACCTGATGGACAGATGGGAATAGGATGACCTCCCAATGGTCAGGAGACAAGGTCAGCTGACACAGATCAGACAGGTGAGAAACTGAGGGAATAGCCCTTTGAGATGCTGAATTCTTCCTCTGGGCCTTCTCAAATTCCTTCTCTATTGCCTGCTGTAATCTTGAGGCTGCCTTTTCACCTGACTTTGAAGCCTTTTTGTGCAAGGCCTTAGCCTTGATCTTGCTTGAGGCTGCGTGTGATGCGGATTTGGGCAAACCCTGTTTGCTTGTGGTGGCCTGAGGAGGAGAAGGGCTGAGACGTTGTTCTTGATTGGCAGATGCCAAAGATTGAATATTTTCAATCATTGTCAAATCAAATCCACAGTGTGCTGAAATAGGTGGTGACATGGAGGCAAGCAGGTAACCCGAAAGGGATACTCTCACAGTCTGAAGGCTGTTTTTTTTTTTTTTTATTATTATTATTATTATTATTATTGCAGTTACAGTTATTGCCATGAGATGGCGCAGCGCGCCCAGGTTTGAAAGCCCCAAATTATATTAGGAAGGCTAAATGAGCTGGTTGAATGAGAGAGGAAAAAAAGGTTTTTTATTTTGAAGGAGGAAAGAGCTTCCTCCTTCAAAGTAACTTGAGCAAATTGTATAGGTAAATATAACTTGGAATAAGGCAAACTTGAACAAGGAACTATCGTAAAATTCGTATTCCTGAGATAGAGCGCTTTTGCTTCTTTTTCACTGGTTACTTAATGGCGGCCAGCTGTGAGAGAACACCTAAATGGCTCTGCCGCTGCGACCGAGTCTAGGCCAGCTGCTTGGCAAGGAGCAATCCGCACGGGATGAAAGCCTCATGATGCCCTATAACTCTCCCTCCCATTGGTATAAAAGCAGCATTGTCAACAATGCCCGAAACAGCAGGCAAAGGTGTGATGGGGGGGGGGCTCATACTGTCAACTGAGGCAAAAAGCCTCACCACAGAGAAAAGCCGCTGCCGTTTTTTTCCTTTCACCCTGACGTGAATCGGGCTGGCTGTAGGCTTGCACAGCAAAATTAATAGAAGCTGAGTGAACCCAGCGCAGAGGCTATGGCTGGGCTGAGCAGAGAGAAAAATGGCCATAAAGGGGGGGGGGGTAAGAACCACAACCCCACGGCCCAGCTGACAGGCAGCTATGGCCACACCTGAGGGGGAAACAGACTAGATCACCATAGCTCGCCTAGTCCAACAAAGTTAGCTGACCTGCTGAGCAATTAGATGGAACTTGAAGCTTGATTGATATAATTCACTAAACTGCAGAGACTCTGATGATTGAGCTCCAGAAAACAGTTTCCAATTAGATCACTGAGTCGAAAACACTGGACAGCCAGACAGTGGGCATGCCTTTTATACTTGATCGACTCAGTCATGTGATCAGAACTGAGAGGAATAACCAATCATTGGAGTCTCTGCTCCCCCACAATGGAGAATAAAACAGTCATTTAAGGCATTTACAGCGCCTAGAAAAAATGGCTGATATTGTATTATTGCATGGTTTTATTTATTTCAAATATATTTCTATCCTGCCACAATCAAAAAGACATTTGGCAGCTTACAGAGAGTATACACCTAGCAAATAAATAACCAAAAAGATGCCTATAAAGGACTATTTTTCCAATACTTGATTCATTCAACTGATCTAAAAATATCCATTTTCTGTACATTTGATCACATGGAGAATTCAGGGAAAAATTTGCATTTCTTAAAACAAAGTAGCTCTGCCAAAGAGATATATATCCCAGCACAGCAATTATGGAACCATAAAAGAAGAGCATTTGTTGATCAGTATAACTACTAATATACAAATACTAAAGTCTAGGAACAAAATTCAACCTATTGTATCAAGATGTTTTATGAGTAGAATCAATACAGAGAAATGATCATGCTACTTCTACTATTAAACCTTGGTGGCGCAGTGGTTAGAGTGCAATACTGCAGTAGCGCAGTACTTCTGCTGTCTGCCGGTTCAAATCCCACCAGGCTCAAGGTTGACTCAGCCTTCCATCCTTCCCAGGTGGGTAAAATCAGAACTCTGGGCAATATGCTGATTCTGTAAACTGCTTGGAGAGGGCTGGAAAGCACTATGAAGCAGTATATAAATCTAAGTGCTATTACTAAACGCAAATCTGAGCTCATAAAATAAATCAGGATATAAATTTAGCAAACAGATTAGCAATCCAAACCACTGTTAATGTCAACCCATAGATGAACTTTATAGCTTCATCATTTAACTAGCAATTTCATCTAGGAAAGAATATTGCCAGATTTAGAATTCAAGACATAGTAAAAGAATGAGGAACTCCAAATACCACAATCAACCATTCATTCTAGCATTTATCCACTGGAATCCATCAAGTTCTACTATGCGATTTGAAGCTTCAGAAGCCAGTGAGAATGATGCTTTTGGGGATTCTCCAATGATACAAAAATGCCAGGATTTGCACAAGAATCTCTAATCAGACGTGCCTGTTTTTCTGGCAAAGTGCTATACCAGGTTTTAAGTAAGTGCAAAGGGCACATAAAGACTTTAAAATCTAGGCAAAGTCTAAGAATAGAAGGAAAGAAAAGGTGGAAATGCAGAGATGTTAAAAGATCTTGCAGGATCAGGGGTTATACATAACGGACAATGTCAGCTTTCAATACCTCTAAAATTTGACAGCAGACACTTGAGGGCACATAATTTGTTCCTCTTTGCTTCAACAGTACAGTCCACAAAATCCTTTTCCCTAATACTGAAATGTTTACCAGCTTCTAGACATGTTTAACTACACCCATAGTAAAATTTAAAATACAGTTAGTCCTCCATGTACAACCACAATTGATCCCAAAATTTATGTCACTATTAATGAGAAAATCTATTACCTGAGTTTTGTCCCATTTAACAGCTTTTCTTGCCACATTTGTTAAGTAAATCACTGCAGTTGTTAAGTTAGTAACACAGATGTTAAATGAATCTGGCTTCCCCATTGACTTTGCTTGTCAGAAAGTGGCAAGAGAGGGTCACATGACTCCGGGACACAGCAACCATCATAAATATGAACCAGTTGCCAAGCATCCGAATGTAAATCATATGACTATGACAATACTGCAATAGTCGTAAGTATGAAAAACAGTCATAAGTCACATTTTTCAATGTTGTCATAACTTTGAATGGTCACTAAATGGACTGTTGTAAGTTGAGGACTACCTGTAGGAGACTCTTGGTAAACAATCATTATTTGACCCAGTTCTGCAATCAGCGCAACACACTCTTTAGCTGTAATAGTCTGCAAGTCTACATGAAAACACAATATAAGTTAAATACTTTGTCTTATTTAAAAAATATATCTTGTAAGTCTTTGTGTCCAGTTATTTGAAATATTGACGTTATGCATGCATGAATCTGTTGACTTAAAGGTTTAAGGTTTAAGGTTTTATTTGATTTATATACCGCCCCCTCTCCCTAGGGACTCGGGGCGGTGCACAGCCA
>JAEANM010015195.1:0-13712 GCA_017656035.1 Myanophis thanlyinensis
TTACTAGTCGTTCAAAGCATTTCATTACTATCGGGGTCAGGGCTACAGGGCGGTAGTCATTGAGAGAAGTTGGATGTAGTTTCTTAGGAACTGGGACAATGATGGACTCTGAGGCATGTGGGAATTGTTGATTGAAGTACATATTCTCAATCAGTTAATTTCACTAAAAACATGTAACAGTGCATTTTCCTACAAAATGTAGGAAAGTACACAGGCTTTGCCATGACTTCTTATCAGCTCTACCAAGAATAAGAAGCTACTTGTCTGAGGAGGGATGAGATCGGATGGGATGGGATAGAAAGTTATTCAGAAACTCTGTTGTATTCCAACCACCAGGTATTAAGCAGCCAGCTTTCCTCTTTGCCCTTCTCTTTATCTCACAATCATCATCTCACACAGTATCCTAAGTTCCTACAAGATGAATCTCCTCAGCTTCAGTTATTTGAGTTACTATGATAAAGTAGTTTTTATTGTGTTTATCTATTTAATACACTTACAGGCCATCTACCCCAATACAGTATGTATGATTGAAAAACAATAAAAAAACTGAAATTAAAAAACAGAAATAACATAAAAACAGCAGCTAAAGACCTTCATAAACACTCAAAGCAATCACAAACGGGCTCCCTACAGTATCCAGGGTCCCAGGTTTGATGGCAATGCCAGATTTTTAGCACCTTGTAAAAAAAAAAAACCTGCCAATTTTTTTTTTTGGGGGGGGGGAGGGTGATAATAGAGGAATGTAGTAGAAAATGCCTTTTCCTGAGTCCCAACAAGTAACACCCTCTTCCATCTTGCACTTGGAATCCAGAGCATACTTTTCCTGCCATACTTAATAGGATAGCTTTCAGAGAAACTCTTTTTTTAGGGTAGCAGTACATTACTAGCTGGGAATTTGCAATTCCACAAAGGCATTATTATATTATCCTGTTCCTATCTGGTTTTGTTAACTTGCCATCTTTACTTGTTTTTTGTTTTTAAAAACAACTTATAAACCACTCAGAGTCCCTGAGAGATAGGTGGGATTTAAATTTAAATTATTATTATGGTTGGTTGCTCAGTCAGCCAGATGTTTAGACTGGACATGGCATTTTTATTCACCTATCAAGTCTTTCCCAAGGACCTGGGACAGGCAGATGCTATTATTTGATGATATTAAGGGTATTGTCACAAGATGCAAGCTATTGCAAGTAAAGCTGCCTTTTGCAATTGACTGATGGTTATTTTGTCAGTGCCAATGATCTTGAAGTGGTGCTCCAGATGTTCTGGGATTACAGCCAAGGTGCCTATTACTATTGGAACTATCTTTGTTTTCTTTTGCCACACTTTTGCAGGTCTTTGTATTCTGTGATTTTCTCCAGTTCTTTCTCTTCTCTTCTGCTGTCTCCAAATACTGCAGTGTCCACTATTCATACTTTTTTGCTTCATGTGTACAACTGTTAAGTGTGAGTATTATATGGCAGATGCAGAATTCTGTTTGAATTCTAAAGTACCACTTTAGCTTCTTTAATGGTGGCACAGTGGTTAGAATGCAGTACTGCAGACTACTTCTGCTGATCACAGACTGCCAGCAGTTTGGCAGTTCCGATCCCACCAGGCTCAAGGTTGACTCAGCCTTCCATCCTTCCGAGGTCGGTAAAATGAGAACCCAGATTATTAGGGGCAATATGCTGACTCTGTAAACCACTTAGAGAGGGCTGTAAAGCCCTATGAAGTATAAGTCTATGTGAGATTGCTATTGCTATTTTGTCTATTTTGTGAGACCCACTAGTCTTGGTTGCAAGCAAATGGTATTTCTTGCAAATATTTCAATCTACTATTGTTGCTACTTCAGGTTGTTGTTTGTAGTCAATCTGTGTGATCTTCTTGCAGCAGCTTTTCATCCTTCTGCTTCTGTGCAGAAGTGGAATTTGCTTGGAGCCTTTTCCTATAGTCTGCTTAAATGAGTTCAGATTCAAATATTTTCAATAGACCTCCTTCTGCAGTGTTGCTGTTGCACATACTTCTGGAGTCAAACAAGGCTTTAACTCTAGAGCTCACATAGTCTACAACAGATCGCTAGGTTGAGTTCCTGATTGAGATTGCGTAAGAACTATAGTTCAAGTCACAGAAATCTTGAAAGGTTTATTTTGTGCCAGATCATTCATTATTTCTGAGCTCTCTTGTGAAGACTCCTATTATTAAAGCTTCAGCGGTGCTAGCTTTAGAAAGCTGCACCATCACATAGCTGGAGACAAGACAGCAAAGTTTATGATTCACATGTATGCTTCCATCAAAGCACTCAAATACAGAACACCGAGTTCCTGATTTATGGAGATGCTTCTTCTGCACTCAGTGCCTTTCCATTCTGGCCCTAACCAAAAGCAGTTGCTGTTTTTGAATAAAAATGGAATGACCATTTGTCTTCCTAATAGGAAGGTCACTATTCTTTTATAGACATATTAGCCTTACTCTGATCACAATCCTCGGTGCTTAAAAAGAAAGGGCATTTCCTACAAGCTAGGTGAGGACTACCTTTTCCCACTAATGAAGGAAATAAACATCTGAAGTGGATAGTACTTTGAATATACAATACAGAGCATATCTTTTAAATCTCCTTCATTTTGAACATCATTCTTGCATTTGCCAGTATTCACATTCTACAGACTAATGTGAAGAAAATTATGTTCCTGAGTTCCAGGAAACATGAGAGAGAGAGCACTTTGATCTGAAACAACTTACATGATTAGTATATTTCGGAGAAAGAGAAAGAGATTCAATCAGGAGAAACATCCCAGACACAGGTATTCTATTTTGTGCTTAATTTCTTGCTGATTTTGTTTAGATTTTAGAAATGTCCCAGATAATAATAGATTAACAATTACTCAGTTGTGTGTATGGGCATACTACAAATGAAATAAAAGTGCCTCCTTTGCAATTCTGGCATGTCTTTTAAAGCAGGGGTCTCCAACCTTGGCAATTATAAGTTTTGGTGGACTTCAACTACCAAAATTCCCCAGCTAGCTTTGCTAGCTGGGGAATTCTGGTAGTTGAAATCTGTCAGGCTTAAAGTTGCCAAGGTTGGAGACCCCTGTTTTAAAGTACACCATTCCACCCTCCCGAAGGTGCTTTTAAATTGACCAGTCCAAAGCTTTCATGGAAAGACTACCCAGTCCTGAACATCTCTGTCCCTGGTCAAGGTACTTATCTAAGCATTTGTGCTATTTCTCTCTGTCTCCTGGCTGCATTTGTAATGCACAGGTAAAAGAAAATAAGTGGGAAGAAAGGAGAAGACTGAGAAATCTATGGCTGGAAGAATGGAAGAGATTTTCAATGCAGAGAGATGAAAAGTTTAAAAAGTTGTGAATGAAAGGGTATGGATGTGATAGAATTAGGGGTGATTTGCAAAGATGGAAAGATAGAAGTACTGTGAATTGTATTCTTTTAATTTAATTGATACCGACACTTTCCCTTTTCATATATATTCATATATTTCTATCCTTGCAAATCAGTCTTGTTTGTACACTTACATTAAAATTGTTTTTCTTTTATCTTCTGCCTGTCATTTATTTTGCTTACTACTTCTTACTCTTTATTGCTCTGTGCATAATATTGCTTTTACACTGAAGGGGAAGAATATGATGGCAGGTATATGTGGAAAAATAAAGGGATGAATTATCTCAAACTAAATTTCTGAAAACTACTGTTTGTCTAGTATTCTTGATAAGAGTGTGGAAGGGATTCCATTTTAACTTCTAAGCCAAGTTTGCTATCACTTTCTGCTGGCTTTTAAATTTAATTTAACCAACCACCCTGGATCTTTCTATAGTTCATCTTTGCTTCCCAGAGTGAACTTATAGTAGATTCAATCCATATTTTTGTTGACTAGGGTCTGTTCAACAAATCATAGTTTGGACTCACACAAAATGCTAAGCCAAAAGTAAAGAAACTATATTAACATTTAGCAAGTTGAACAAAAAATGCTCTTAACATTAGGCGCCAGTGTTTTCAATATTTTTTTCCTTGTGGGATTCAGAGGTGATGAACAGAGTTCTAAGTGTTTTCCAAAGATTCACTTGATTTCCAGACCTATTCTTCATTGTCAAAGAATTATTGTCACATTATTTTGTTTCCTGCTCTGGTGAAACTTTCTAACCTTATTTGATTGCTCCATAAGGATTCTTCCCTATGAAAACAGCCCTGTGGGATAGGATAGGCTGATAGCGAGAGATGGGCCCAAAGTCACTCTATGAGCTTCCAAGGGTGAGGAGAACTTGAATTTGGATCTCTTCAGCCCAAGTCCAACTCTATTCTAGTTCTCAACCAAATAAAGACCTTGTTGAACAGGAAGATAATTTGCGCCTATTCTGCATTTATGACCAACTTATAATTGAGATCATTTATATTCTCTTTGTTCAGTAACAAGATAAATATGCCAATTTGGTTCTATTTCTTAATCTGTCCCCCATTTTTTCTTGGACTACTCCATAACTCATACAATCCTGTTTATGAAACAATTTTGACACATGGTTCTCTTGCCGTTTAAAGAGCTCGCCAACTACTCACAATTTCTTCCACATTCTTATTTAGTAAATGTTCAGTTCTTCCCATCTGTACTTTCTGATCACTGTTTTCCAGTATTAAGAATAGTTGTGTCAATCATATGCTAGAAAGATTATACCCTAAAATAAAACCTGTGCTTTTTATTTATAAACACTGTTTTCAAGTATTTTCTCCCAATCTTGAAGAAACTATTTCTCCACTTTGTTGGAGTGTTTGATAGTTTTCAGTGTGCATGCAACCATAAATCATGGTAAATAAGGTAACAATCCATTCATTAATATTTCTTTTCAAAAACAAATTATGCAGTTTTCAATCCTATGAATTTATGACCTCCTCTTCACAATTCACTATCTTTGGAATCAAACTGCTCAACCAGCCTTTTGAACCTGATAGTCCACACTCTATCAGGAAGATATAATCCCAATCATTTTCAAAACCTATACAATTACAGCTGGATAACATCAGACAGACCACTCTTCAAAGGAGATGACAGTACTAGTTGACACACTCCTGGGATCCTGAAAGAACTGGATGATATCTTAATTCAGGTGCAAACTTACTGGCTAGTTTGGAGCAAACTGTTCTCTGTTAGGCACTTCCAAGGGGAAAAAGGGCACTCTGGTATCAGGCACCAGCCTCCTTTTATTGTATTAGGCATTCTAGACAATGAGTATAGCAGTTCAAACCAGCTAGGCAGTTTCCATAGCAGCCTATGATTTGCAAAGCCTGAGAAATCAGCTGATTCTAGGGGACCGTTTTGATGTTCCTCTATCTATGATATAAAGACCTATTATCTTCTCTCCCTCTGGGAGGGTTTTTGCAGAGAGAAATGACCAGGTTCTCTCTCTACACCCTCATATTTTCAGCTGCTAACAAGTCTGCCACTGACTTGTTACCTGCAGCTTGTATTTAGTCCATCTTTAGGCAGAATGCCTGCCATGTCATTTCTCTCCAACCTGGTGACAAAGTGGAATTCCAATAGCTGAAGGGCACATCGCATAAAATAGGTTCTTCTGACAATGAAGAACACTGAACCTTTTAAAATACAATTGAGATTGCTGTGCTTACTATGGCTTTCCTTAACTATACTTGAGAAAAACATATATGCAACCAGGCCTAAGAAATATCCAGTATTTTACAGAGGTTACTATCTACAAAACTAAAAACTATTGGAATTATTCCACAGAGTTAGATAAAATAAGGAAAAGTAAATCTATTTGCACCCATTTATAAATCAAGAAATATCAGAAGGTCACATGTATGGAAGCCATCATCAATTAAACACATAGAAAATCACAAACTGAGATTTCAGCTCACTGCAGACTTCACGCTTTTCAATGCAGGATGAATGCTGGTGAGAATTAAGCAACATGTCATCAAGAGCAGAAAGAGTTAAGAAAGTACATATGATTTCGTTTCTCTGCCTGAAAGTAAGGAGATCCCCTCAGCTTTTATCTTAACATTCAACTGGAAGAATTATAGAAAAGCACACTGGGTTATATGTAGTTCTGGGCAAAATATTTGAGGTAGATTTCAGACTATTGGACCATTCTTAAGATTCACTCTATGACAAATCAGAAACTGGTTAATGAATCTTTTTCCACAAGTATGAGGCCACTGGGAAGAGCTTTAATCTTTTTGCTTCTTCCCTTCAACATATGTTTCTGCATTTCAAGTAAAAGCAAATAAATGATTTATTTGCATTGTTCTGCCTAGTGATTGGGATCCCGAGCTCTGCTTTCCCCCTGCTGAAAAGTTCGTCTTCCATACAATTCCTGATGTCTGCAGTGCTTACAGCTGGACCAATTTTATTTCTTTTCACACAGGACAATGAACAAAGGCATGAGCCGGAGCACAAGAGTAAGATGTACTGAGCTGAACTGGGTAGAGTTTTCCAGTCTAAATTCACTGAGGCACGCTGCAGCAGCCAGAATTAAAATGCAAAGATGGCACTACAGTTGGAAGCCATGGAGTGCTCAGGAATGTCAGAATAAGTGGAAATGAAAGCCAGGTATTTAGGTACATTGGCCAAGTAAGATGTGGAAGAGCTGATAAGCAGCAGGAATTGGCCAAGAATGCACATCATATAGCTTTACAGACTTCTCTTACAAATCTTCAAACCCTTCTTTTTTTTTTTTTTGCCAACTCCCTTTACACAACATTTGAACAAATATCTTGCAGTTTGGTAAACCACCAACACTACTTCTGTCTCATTCTATCTCATTCTTATTGATGCCCGTATCACACAAGAGCTTTAGAGCTGGGGTTAGATGGAAATTTCCCCCAAATACAATTCAGCACTAAATGTTATTGTGGAACAAAAACAACAAAAAGACTGCAAGTTTTTAAAACATATTCTCCATAGGGCTGGGTCTCTATGCTAATGATAGCTGGGAATCCTAGAAGCTGTGGTCCTGACACAGCAGGCAGGCACCAAATTGGAAGAAGCTAAAGAGTACTGCTTAGCACTTGAAAAATCCCTCATTTAAGAGAATGTGCGTATTTCTACATTTTGTACCTTTGGTGCTGTGTCAATAATATTTTCTTGTTCACAGCTTTTTGCCTATAGCTACATATGCAGTTGCTAGCCCTAAGTGATTTACCTGGCATTTAGGCAGTTGAAAAAAAGAGAGATTTGTAATGTGTTTACCTTTAAGGGAGGGGAAAAAACCCCTTCCCATCTATTTTGGCTGAAGTACGTTGCTGAAGTCAAAGAAACAAGGTATAAAAAACAAACTCTTCAAAAATGAAATAATTCAATAGTGAGAAATATTTTAAGGAACAAACAACCTAGAATGTAATGCAGTTGCAATAAAGCAGTATGGAGTGGTGCTGAATTAGGCTAAGAAAGTCCAATTCCGGTCCCCAGTCAGCTATGAAGCTGAAGTGGCACCTTGAGACGCTCAATCTCCAGGCCTAGCATCCTGGTCAGAACATGGCTAGCCCTTTTATTCCAGCTAAACTCCTTGGAGGAAATCAGATGAACCCTTGCCACAAGAAGGATGGGAACACAAATGTCATCAGTGTCCCTCAGGCTTGATCTCCTTCTTTTCATGTCTCAGCTACTTTGAATCAAAAATATAAACTGAATTCTATTCTAACCTGCC
The DNA here is from genome assembly GCA_017656035.1 of Myanophis thanlyinensis. Taxonomy (NCBI): domain Eukaryota; kingdom Metazoa; phylum Chordata; class Lepidosauria; order Squamata; family Homalopsidae; genus Myanophis; species Myanophis thanlyinensis. The sequence continues at coordinate 7,650 of JAEANM010015195.1, forward strand.
AGGAACCCAACCAGCACAAAGCTCCCCCAGTGCTAGTGCCATAAAACCATTATATGCCTGCATAGGATGAAACAGAAGACTGGAAACGCTCCGGGCAGCAAGATCTACAAGCCTTTTCAGTCATACGCACAACACACCATAAGCCTTTACAGAAGTCATCAGTAGGGCCTCCCACTCTTGCACATGGAGGTTATGTGACCCAATTGGATGTGACAGGTATCTGTTTCCTCTGTGTCTCAGGTTTCCAAGTGCTCAGGCAAATGCATGGAAATGTCACCTTTCCAACACCATCCCTATACACACATAGTGCCAGCAGTGGCTGGATAATTACTACACCCTTTCAAAAGTGGGGTAATGTGACATTTCTTCTCAGACTAAGGTAGGTGCACAAGGATGGGTGTACATGTGTCACCAACATGAGTTGCCCCTGCACCTTCCTTGCCAAAGACGACCTTCAGATGGGCTTGTGCCAGACGTGACATAGGATTCCTTTTTTATTTGCTTGCTTCAAATCAAGAAAATAAAGAATTGCCTGTTCATAATGCCACTAGAGTCTGCTCTAAACTGTTCCTTGTTTTGGCTAGATATCCATGGGAAAAGCTCCTATACTTTTGATCAAAGGCAAATTTGCTATCTGAGGATGATGGATGAGGTAGTCCAAAACAACTGGGGGGGAGGAGTCAGAAGGTTTCTCATATTCTTGTTGTTTTTTTGCAACTTTAAAAGTTGCAATAGGAATATCTCTGGCAGAACAAGAACAAAGTCCAACAAGGAGATGAAATGGGGTGGGGGAGAGAGATTTAGGAAACTAAACTCCCTCTCCCCACCCCACCGCCACCCTCCACGTAGTGCTTATGAGAAAGCAAATTATTACTGTCCAAAATTCTGGAGAGCTTACTCCAACACAAGGGAAACAGGTAACTCTCACAATAAAACAATAGGAGGAGAACTCAAGCCCTGCACAGAAGCGGAATGATCCCCTCTCATCAATCACCTCCTGCCTTGGAGAAAAAACAAGACAAGCTGGGGGTTTCTTCTTGTTATTTTCCATTTCCCATGTATGACTTTTTTTTATTGAAATCATTATTTTTCCTAAAGCTCTGGCTACTTCTCATCTGTCTGCTGCAGCCATGACAAACAAAACAAAATTGAATTTGTTTGATCGTTACAAAATAATATACAACAACCAAAAGGGAGTGAGGTTGGAGGATGAGATCAAAGCTAACCATTTGCCACCATAAATACACAATCTTTGCTCCTCTTCACACACACACACCCACTTAACTTTATATGGTGTCAGAGAAACATTTTCTAAATGCGGCAAATAATATCAATCAATAATTTGTTCCACCATGCACCCCAACATTTATTACCTCTGGGGTACTTTGAACTATTGCACTGACTAGAAAATAACAACTGCATGATCTAAAAAAATATACAATCAAACACGATAAAAAGAAAGAGCAGTTAAACCAAGCCTTTTTAACAAGGAGCTCTGGTAAGCCAAAAGTTAAAAGTAAGGGAATCTCTGCTAGGGAAGGGATTTCGTAACCTCTTTTGCCCACCTCCCAAAGCAGAAAAGCACCCATGTCAGAAAATCACGTCCTTGGATACCATCTTCCATCACCTCAACACACATGAAGCGGTTATTTACTACCCTTCCCACATCATTTCTGTAGCTACCTAGAGATATATTACCCATTCCTCTCCCATTCCGACATCAATTAATTTTACTTGGGAGGTAAAAAAGAAAAAAGACAAATGGGAACAACTTTCTTTTGATAAACGTTGGGGCATTACTAGCATAATAGCTTCCTCTCCCCTCCCAGCTCTTCCTCTCAAGAAGGAACAGGTGTTGGAGGGAAATGGTTAAGTGGAACAGGGTCCCCAAATCCTTAAGAAAGCTCTGCAGGGCATCCGGGCTAACTAGGTGTGTGTTCTATTTCCACCTACCTTTGCATGGAAGAGAAATCTCCCGGGAAGGGGGGGGGAGGGGATGAAGTCCAGGTCAGAGAAGTTTTTCAAAGAAGGTGGCTTGGAAAGTGCCCGATCCGGGTGAAAAGGGGCCACCCATTCACGCACACACACCGCAAAGGTGCCTCAATTCCCCCCCCCTCCCCAAGAAAACGACGAGGATCAGCTGCGCGCCGGGGAGTGGAGAAGAGGCAGGCAGGAAGCAGACAGCGGTGGTAGATCCATAGCCGCGAGCCTCGAGTGCGGAGACGGAGCAGGAGCTGGTTGGAAGGGGAAATGCATGTTAAGCGGCGCGCCTGGCCAGGTTGGAGTCGGAGGATCCAAAGCCTGAGCGAACTCTCACTCTTCCGAGCGGGTGGGGGAGGGGAGAAGGAACGGGGGGGTAGTAGAATCCAGTGGGTGATGCTCAGGGGAGTTGGGGGTGGGGGGTGCAAGGCAAGCGAAGCTGCCTCCCTGCGAGGAGAGCCAGCCAGCCAGCCAGCCAGCCAGCCGGAGAGGGCGGGGTGCGGGAGCTGAGGGGCGAACTTTGGTTGGGAAGGTGGAGAAGCGGTCGGCGTGCGGGTTCTCTCTCCTCTCGCCCGCGTCCTCCCTTCCCTCGGGTCGGGCACTCTGTTCAGGAGAGGCGGATAGCGCTGGCGCTCCGTGGAAGCAGCCACAGGACGCCAAGAAACGCAGCGCGCAGGGAGGGGAAAAACAAACAAACGAGAGCTTGCCCTTAGAGTGACACTAAATGTCTTAGGGGAAACCTACAATTACTGAGGGTGACTTGAGGAGGTCAAGCAAGGAGACCCCCCCCCTCTTCTTCTCCCACGCCAACCCCTCAGACGTTAGCGCCTCTTTGAGGAGCAACTGATGGAGTGGGGATGGGGAGAAGCCCTGTGTGCTCTGTGTTCAGGATGGCCAAGACGGACTTCCGGTCTTCTTCTCCAAATGTTTTGCAAGGCAGCGTTGGGCTGTCTTCAAGCTTGCGGGGTCTGCTTAGTCTGGTGTGGAGTAGTACCAGAATCCCTAGTTAGTTGGTTTGATTTATACCGATCTATATAATACGGTATGTATTTTCGATCTAAATTAGGATAAATAACAGAAACAGGCAGTCTAATTCAACAAATATAGAGGGCATCTGAGAAAAATCTATTATTTTTTTGAATATTTTTGGAAAAAGCTTTCAGTTTTTCCAGATTCAAATTAAAATGCCCGTGTTAGCCTTTAAAGGGTTCAAATGTAAAAAAAACAAAACCCGACTGTTTTCTGCTGTCCTTAGAGCCCACTCTTGCTCTGCCAAATAAATAAATGAAAAAAACTCATACTCTGCTGTTGAAAGACCAAGACTCAGGAATGTAAGTTTAATATTTTAAAATTTTGGAGTATCTCAGGAGTATCTTGAGACCCTTATTGCACTTGGGGATGGGATGGGAATTTTACAAAAGAAAAGTACAGTGTTCATCACTTGTACAATTCAATTTTAAAGTTCTAAAAGCTTCCAATGTAATAATTATTTCCTTGGCTTTAGAATGTTCTCCCCAATATCATTTCACCCCAAAAAAGTTGACATCAGGATTACAACAGAATAGTCTTTTGGCTATTAGGTGTTACCAAAACCATCAAATAACCTTGCAGAACAAGGTGTCTGCTCCTGATAGGATTGAGAAAAGCTTTTGCTTTGGGTTTTTTTACTTGATATTGTTTTATGGTGCTCCTTCACTGTTTTTTATTTTATTGTTAGCGTTTAACAATACTGCTATGTTATTAATTTGATCTTATAATAAAATATAGACTATAAAATGTCCAAATAAATAAAATAGTGTACTGAAGTTTGGAGAAAGCAATCTATCAAGGATTGCTTCCTGCTTTGTAATTCTGGAGAACAAAGATTTTTAGTATAGAAAGATGATTGTATATAACCTGAAGCAGTATTGGGTTTTTTAAGTTCTAATAAAAACACAATAGCTATGACTGTGTTTCAGTAGCCCAAGGAAATAATTGATGGTTAGAAAGACCTTACAAATATATTTGGAACAGGAACTAAAATGATAGTTAAGGGGTAGATATTAAGAACCATTAGAGGGCAGACTGCTTGGATGCTCCATTGATTCAGTCAATTCATATCTTTGAATCAAGTCACATCTCCTGCATCAATTGAAATGAAATGCCAGGCAATTCAGAACGGATAAAAGGAAATGTTTCTTTACACAATGCATCATGGAATTCATTACTGTTAGATATGATGGTCATTATTTGAATACAGGTAGTCCTTGACTTACAAAAGTCTGCTTAGTGACCATTCAAAGTTACAACAGCATTGAAAAAAGTGAGATGATCATTTTTCACATGTATTTATTTATTTATTTATTAAATTTATGTATGACCATTGTAGCATCCCCATGTCATGTGATTTACATTCAGATGCATGACAACTGACTCACATTTTGACGGTTGCAGTGTCCCTTTTACGACCTTCTGACAAGTCAATGGGGAAACCAGATTCACTTAACAACCATGTTGCTAACTTAATAACTACAGTGATTCACTTAACAAATGTGGCAAGAAAAGTCATAAAACTCCCTTAACAAATTTCTCATTTAGCAACATAAAGTTTGGACTCAATTGTCATAAATTGAGGACTAGCTATAACTTTAAAATAGATCTTGACAAAATCATGACGGACCAGATCATTGATGGCCATTTACTGTCTTCTAAATAACAACTTACTTTAAATATCAGACAGTGAAGAGCATCAGCATGAAAAAAGCCATCACACACCAGCCTATGTTTTTGAACTGTCCACCATAAATTACAGGTAGTCGTGGAATTACAACTCTAATCGAGTCCACAATTTTGGTTGTAAGTCATGACAAAGCAGGTTAACACATGATCAAACCCAATTTTACAACATTTTTGCAGTAACTGTTAAGCCAATGCAAAACTCATTAATTGTATTGTTCAATATAGGGCAGTTTTTGCCAAAATCCTGAGGTGAATACTGGTTTCTGGCAAAAACATGAAGCGTAGTCACATGACTACAGGATGTTGCCAATGATGCTAAATGCAAGCCAGTTGCTGAGTGTCAAAATTGTGGTCATGTGACATCAGAATTTCAAATCCGGGTCATAATTTTGAACTAAGAATAATTGAAAACTATTTTTGAAATTCAAAGCTTATTGAACTAAGAATACCTACACAGAATGTTAGAGCAGCATTTCTCAGCCTTGGCCCTTTTAATAGAGGTGGACCATACCTCTTTAAAGGGCCATGTTTGAGAAACACTGGGATTCAGAGGATCCCTTGGCCTGATTGTATATTTGGTACCAAAGATCAAACCTATTCTTGGACTGGAAAGAAAGAGGAAATAAAGAGGTGTCTTCGCTCTCTACAGGGAAATCTATGGCATTAAGGATATCCTTAGAATTCTGAAGAGGAACAGAAAGGTGTGGAAATATTAATGCCATGGAGTCTTCTTATCCTTATCCTTAAGATACACATACAGTACTATACATAAAATTGATATCACCAAAATCTTTTAATTCATCATTGACGCCTTTCCTTTTAAAGAAAAACAGCTTTCATTTAGCATCTTGGCAACATTTCACTCACTCAGAACATAAGCAACAATAGTAAAGAGATTAACATAATAAGGATGTGCACAAAATGGGAAAGGTTTCTTCCAACTTTGGACTTTTAGAATACATGAGTTTTTGTAAAGATATGGAAGTGGCCTTGAAGAAGATATTCAAGAGCTATTATGTAAACAATATCTTAGCCGTGAAAGAGAAAAGACAGTGATACTCACATTTCTGCTCTTCGATATAAAAAGATCTATGTCAGGCTTTCAAAATTCTGTTGTTACACTTTCAGCAACAGAGTTCCAATAAGTCCTTATGGATTCTGTTTCCTGATCTGAACTACCTGTCAGTTTTCTTTGAAACTTGGACACTTAAATTTATGGTATTTATTCTCATTAAGATGTTCTGAGCTGTCACTATGAAGGGAAATCCGAGTGACAATAACACTAAGTTATTGTAGTTAGTGTTATAAGCAGTACTGCAGGTTATTTAATAGTCTACCAACATATGAGCTTGTATGTTGTATGTA
>JAEANM010015196.1:0-13711 GCA_017656035.1 Myanophis thanlyinensis
GAATTCTAATTGTTTTAATATGTAATCAGCCAACTAATTTAATTAATTTTAAATTGATTTTAATCTTGTATTATTGTGTTGTTTTTATAGGCTGTTCATCACCCCGAGTCCTTCGGGAGAGGGGCAGTATAGAAATTTAATAAAATTAAAATTAAAATTAATCTCCAATTTAAAAGTTATGGTTTTCTTATTTAGAGTTGTTAAAAGGTAAGGGTGAAGGTTCCCCTTGCACATATGTGCTAGTCGTTCCCGACTCTAGGGGGGAGGTGCTCATCTCCGTTTCTAAGCCGAAGAGTCAGCGTTGTCTGATGACGATTCCTTGGTCATGTGGCCAGCATGACTAAAAGCCAAAGGCACGCCGAGTGCTGTTTATCTTCCCACCAAGGTGGTCCCTATTTTTCCTACTTGCATTTTTATATGCTTTCGAACTGCTAGGTTGGCAGAAGCTGGGGCAGGTAACGGGAGCTCACTCCGTTAGGAAGTGAAGCGCTAGGAATTTGAACCACCGAACTGCCAACCTTTCTGATCGACAAGCTCAGTGTCTTAGCCACTGAGCCACTGCATCCCCCTTAGATTTGTTATAACCACCTATTTCAAAACAATTCTATTTTCATTAGTTTAAAGGCTTCCGTATTGATGATTCCTACTACTGCCAATCAACAATACGTATCCAGGTTTTGGTTTTGTTTTAACTTCAGTCTTTAACTTTTCAAATGCATTTTGTTTGAGAGTGCATATGGTTGCAGGCAAAAAAGAAGAAGCAGTAAAAAAACACAGGAAATTTCTGAATAGTACATATAGTGTCTATAGCTAAAATGAATTCCTTAGGGCTAAAAATTCACAAATATGATATAGATAACCAGGGATGGATGGACACACAGACAAATAAACTAAACAAACATATAAACAAAAAACTCAAAAGAGCCAACTCAGACCACTAGGTCTTTTCCTGCCATCAGTTTTCTATGTTTTTGTAACAATATATAAAACTAGAAAGTCACAGATACAATGTAGATAACTTTAAACAAGATTGTTTTTTCTCTCTTCAGAATCTAGTCCAACCTCAAAATGGGAATTCTGTGGGTGACTTTGCTGATCACTCTTTCTCAACTCTGTCTAACTCACAGGGTTGTTGTGGAGAAAAATAGGATGAGGAAAACTACTCATGCCAGCCCCTAAGCTTGTGTAGAAGAGGTGGGATGTTGATAAAATAAATATTTCTACATTTTAAGTTCAGATTCCATATTTTGTAAATATGTTCCTTGTTGTTGTTAGTTGCGAAGTCGCGTCTGACCCATTGTGAAACATTCCTCCAGGCCTTTCTGTCCACTCCCCCCTCCCCCCGGAATCCATTTAAGCTCACATTGACTGCTTCAGTGATTCCATCCAGCCACCTCATTCTGTGCTGCCCCCTTCTTCTTTTGTCCTCAATTGTTCCCACCACTAGGCTCTTCTCCAGTGAGTCCCTCCTTCCCATTAGGTGGCCAAAGTATTTGAGTTTCATCTTCAGGATCTGGCCTTCTAAAGAGCAGTCAGGATTGATCTCCTCTAGGACTGACTTGTTTGTTCGCCTTGTCCTGCATCACAGTTCAAAGGCCACAATTCTTTGGCGCTCAGCTTTCCTTATGGTCCAACTTTCACAGCCATACATTGCAACTAGGACGATCATATTCAGTTCTTAAGTGCTTATAAGGGTTAAAACAATAAGAATTAAAACAAAATTCCAGTAGCTTATGGATCAGTGGGGGCGAAGAATTTCACAATATTCAACTGTATTAGTAATGTAGGTGCCTGGAGACCCTACTTCAAGGTAAATCTCTTGAAGTCAGACAAGATCAGACAGTGCAGTTCTGTGGGGTGTGGAATGTTGTTCAGAGACCAGGAGTGGTCTTGCAAGTTTTATTGTCTTGAATAAATTTCCAAGATAGTTTTAAAAAATAACAAACCCATAAGTTGGGTATGTTATTCTTATCTAATACTAAAATGTCAGCCAGTTTGATACAGTGGTTAAAAGACCAGGCTAGAAACCCAAGAGTTTTTAGTCCTGGCTTTGGCACAAAGCCATCTAGATGATCTTGGGTGACTCTCTCAGCCCCTAGGATGAAGGCAGTGGCAAACTACTTTTGGGAAATTTTGCCAAGAATATCGCAGTGACTTGAGCAGGCAATCAATTACCAGGAGCCCATATTGATTTGAAGGCACACACACAAAACCTAAACCCATGCAGTTTAATTGCTTTTAAAATGGCTAATATGCTACCATGACAGCCATTTAGAGGTGTATATTGATATATTGCCATTTGTTAAATCATCCTGGGGTGACTAAAATTTAGACAGATCTTTGACTAATCTGGTTTAATATATCATTGGAAAATATTATGGAAATATTCTGTCCTTAGGATGTTATGCAGTGTATCTCTAAAAATGTATATCAAGATATACTGAATCACTCATACCCATAATAGAGCTGTAGTATGTGTTCTTAACTGAATTCATTTGGGTAGAGAAAACAATTCGCTGAATATTTAAATTTTCTGTTATCAAGCAATAAGTATTGTGGTTACAAATCTCTTCATATAAACTCTGTTGCAAACAATAATTGTGGAAAATAGAAGCCAAAGCAGCAAATACTACTTTTGTAATGTAATCATATTGATGCGGTTAGTTATCCAGAGAAACTTAAATGATGATAATGGATGTTAATTTTATTGTGCCATAAGAGGTTATTTTCAGGATATCTTACAGATTTTACTGATTAATTTATTAAATCTCAGTTTTATTTGAAAAACTCTGGGTGAATATAATACAATAATTGGATACGTTACATGTATGGCTTGTTTACAAATGCTTTATTTGTTTTACAACTGCTTTGTTTTGTAACAAACATTGACCATTTTGTAAATAGTTCACTAGTTTATTTGCTTCATTAGTAAATGAGCCTACCATTGTATAAATGTTTTCAGCAGTTACTGGAAATTCCCTTTTTTGTAATCTAAGCTCAAAGACATGAAATGCCCTTCCTAATTCCTGTGGGGAGTTCAGAATTCGCAACAGATATTTTTTCTTTGCACCCCAGTAGAGAAACATGTGCTGCTACCTCGGATTGAACTCAGCCTTTTGAGTTGGAGGCAAGCAGCTTCACCACAAGGGCACCTTCTGGAAGATACTCAGCTATGGATTTAATGTATTTGAAAATGAAAAAAACATCCATTTTATCTTGAGTGATAGATCACTGAGAATCCTCTCTGAATGGGTCATACATTATACTAACCTTTGGTTTAGTGTGATGAGTAAAACCATTTTTTTTAGATTAAGCTTACATTTAATTGGTCATGAACATGACTGTAGAAATTGCATGTGGGTAAATAATAAAGAGGAGTTGTTTGAATTCAAATTGGAGATGGAGATTTATTAACATTTAACATATTATTAGATATTATCTATGCAGTAATTGTCTCCTAATCTCCTTGGTTATCCTTGTTTATTAGAAGAGTGACTTGTATATATCTTTTGTCACTGTAGATTAGTGGAAGTCATTGTCTATAATGGTATGTGAAAAAGACCTTGGGAGAGGGGCAAAGAGTTCTTGATTTAAAAAAGTTCAGATAAGAGACAGCGTAGCCCATAATGAATGGAGCAAGAAGCTCAGAAGGAGCCCTCTAAATTGTCAAGTTGTAATCTTGCACAATATGTTTAATAGTTTGCATATCAGAACCACAATCGCAACAAGATGAAATCTTTCCATCCCCACTGATATTATTTTCTTTAAAAATGAAATATGTAAATTGCCAACAGCAACTGTTTCAAGCTGGTTTTTTTCCTCATCATTGGAAGATCCAATTAGAGCTGGGTCACATTTTTCAAATTTATAATTTACCATCTTTTAAATTGTTATGTTCAGTATAAATGATTACATTGCATTTTCTTTTAATTAGATAATGTCCATAATATTCTTCTCTGCATTTTCATTGTTTTAGGACTGCTTGTGGGAACATTGGATGTAGTTTTGGACTCCAGTGCTAGAGTTGCTCCTTATAGGATCTTGCATCAAACACAGGATTCTCAGATATATTGGGCAGTGGCTTGTGGTAAGTTCTGATACATAACCGGGCAAGCAAAGAGTTTTTAAACACAAACTGGTGAATATTTCCTGTTTTGCCTAGTTTCAGCTACCTCATATATTAGAGGTGTGTGGCATGGATACTTAGACCTTAATTTAGGACTCTTTAATTAAATGAGGGACAAAAATTCCTGATCCGAATAGAAATTTAAAAGAAAATGACTTGAAAAATGACTAATATAAATATTTTCATTTTTATGTATGTGTCACTTTTATTATAGGAAAGCTTTGTTTATATCTTCTCTGTGGTTGTTCTTAATCTCTGTCTAGGCTCAAACCGTCAGGAAATTACAAGCCATTGGGAATGGTTAGAGAATAATTTGCTCCAGACTCTTGCAATCTTTGACAGTGAAGAAGATATCACTACCTTTGTCAAGGGTAAAATACATGTAAGAAGTGTTCTTCTTGCCACATTTCTTAATAAATGAAATATAAACCATTGAGAGCTATAGATTTTAAACCTCCGTGTAAAACTCAGTGGGATAGATATTTATAGCATAGTATACATTAAATAGCGATTTTTCAAGGACCACCCATAGAGATTGCTCACTACTGTATCACTTTGCCTGAACCTTCTAGTTAACTACTTTAATATTATTTAAGTGCTATAGCATATGTCGACCTCCATTGGGAGGGAAAAATCTTTTTGAGAGTCTTGTTGATTCTTCCTTCTGCCTGTATACTTACTCTTTTCTACGTTTTTTTATATTACCCATGTTTCCCTGAAAATAAGACTTGGTTTTATTTTATTTTCAGCTTGAAAAAACTTGGGCTTATTTTGGGACAAATCTTTTTTTTTTAAGTGCAGGAGGTGGCAAGCATGGGGGTCAATGGGAATATGAGCACAGTTATCACTAGCCCCGCCTTCTCTGTCCCACTGTCTGCTTGCCTGACCGCCTCCATTTGCCCTGCTTGCTGGCCCAACTGCTGCCAGGACACTTCTTGGCTGTAGCGGGTGCCATGCTGGCTGCCAAGTGGCTGCCCATGCTACTGCTGGCCTTGTAAGAGCTCTTCACCCTCCTGGTAGGATGGGTGGAGACGGGGGCATGCCGAATACTGGGCCCTGATTGAGGCCGTGGGGAAACAGACAGTGGGTCGGAGAGGGCGGAGCTGGTGGTAGTTGCCCAAACATTTTTTGCCCAGAGAGAGAGACAAAGATTTGTCTGCTTGCAAAGGGGATGCTTTGAAATGGAGCTAATTGCTCCTTTTCAAATTGTCCCTTTTGCAAGCACATGAAGTTTTGAGTCTCCATCAGTTCTCCATCTAGACATTTGATTGCCTATGGGGTACTTGGGAATGGAGAGATTTGGTCAGCAGAGCCAGGTGGAGGCAGAGGTGATCCCAATGTGCCATCCACTCCGTCACACTGTCTCTCAGCTTGCCTGCGGTTGTGCCGAGTAGGCACCACCTGCCTCCCCCATGTCTCTGCCTCTACCTGTTGCCAGTGCCACTATGCAAGCCTCCCATGAGCCTCCTGTAAGTCAGGCAGCCATGCAGCACATCTGGATTACCTGTCTTCTCCCCTCCCCCCGCCTCTGCCTCCACATTCAGACTTATTTGCACTATGCCAAGAGGCCAGCGGGCTGCAGTGCTTGCCACCCCTCATGCCTGCCACATCCATCCCTTCCCTGGGCTTATTTTCAGGCTAGGGCTTATATTTTTTGGGTGGGTCTTATTTTCGGGAAAACACTGTATATATTCAAAATGGGCTGTGATTAACACACACACGTGTGTGTGGATAGACAGACAGACAGATAGATATTCTTTTGAGAGCAGGCATCAGAATTTAATTTTTTATGTGTGCCAGTGTGTTCACAGAAAATGTGACAGTAAATGTTATTCTTTTTTGTGCTCCCTTACTTCCTGCACCACTTTCTTTATAGGTAGGGAAGCATTTCAGATATTTCTGTACAATCTATGGGGACATATAACAGAAATAAATGTAATTCATATATCATTCAGGCAGGTGGATAAACAGTCTGAAGCCACAATAATGTTATTAATAATTATCAATATGCTAATATAGTTTTCAGAGCATTGAATATGGAATTTTGAACATTTGGAAATTGTGCATGCACACAAAGAAGCATAATTTCCAGAAGAATATTTGTGTTTAATGATTAACTAATGCAACAAATGAAAAAGCACTCATTTTTACTTGTCACTTTTCCTTCAGGGAATTATTGCTGAAGAGAATAAGAATCGACAGCCACAGGGGGAAGAAGATCCTGGCAAATTTAAGGAAGCAGAACTGAAGATGCGCAAGCAGTTTGGAATGCCTGAAGTAGAGAAACTTGTCAATTACTACTCTTGCAGTTATTGGAAAGGGCGCGTCCCAAGACAGGGCTGGCTGTATCTCACAGTTAATCACCTTTGCTTCTATTCCTTCCTTTTGGGCAAAGAAGGTAACCTGTCAATGTGGTCTCCCTTATTATTTAATGTTTCAAACATTTATTAAATCTGGTAGCATTGCATCTTTCAACCTGCCTGTTGATTAGGGAACTGCAGCTAACACTGCTCTAACAGTAAATTGCACAATTCCCATATCTCTCCCATAGATTGGAGTGCATCTGAAATATGCATCTGTTTAATCTTATTGCTTTATCAGAGTTCAGCAACGGGCAGTTGGCTGTTTCATATCGATATTGCTAAAATATCTGCAAATTATTTTAAAAGATTTCCCATATAATTCTCTGTGACAGTAATTGATAAACTGGGTTTACTTGTTTCCACAGTGACCCTTATAGTGCAGTGGGTAGATATAACACAGCTAGAAAAAAATGCTACCCTTCTTTTTCCTGAGTGCATCAAAGTGAGTACCAGAGACAGTGAACTCTACTTTTCTATGTTCCTCAACATCAATGAGACCTTCAAATTAATGGAACAGTTGGCTAATATTGCCATGCGTCAACTATTTGATAATAAAAGTTTCACGGAGGACATGCTGCTTCCCAAACCCTGCAAGCCACTCAAGAATATCTCAGCACTCAAGAGGTAAGCATACATAAATACCTGTGTTTGTTTGTCTTCCAAGATTTTAGGACACCTTCAGACAAGGGCTAGGCCACTCTCTGATTGGCTTCAGTCCTAATAGAAATGGCCTCAAATGTGTCCATAACTAAGAACAAAACTATGTTTTTCCCAAAAGAAAGAAACTAATATTTCTTCTGTACAGGGAGAATGCCTTTCACCAACCTGGTGAATTGTAACTCTCTTTATAACTAAATAACTTTTTCTATAGTGTGAAAATGTTATTTTTTTCCTGGCTTTTCCTTTCTTATGGAATGTACTTTGGGATTAGTGTGTATAGTGTGTATCCAGATGCATATATTCATACATAAAAGGTGTAGGCACATTTATTAAGGAAGAAAACATATCCAGTATTGATTTCAGCTGTGGTGGTTAATGCTAAATTAAGCTACGCATTAGGTAGTATTTGTGTATGTGTTTATCATTTGTTTTCTGCCTGTTTTTCTATGGGATACTTTGTTTTGTGCCTTTTTAGTATAACTTGCAAAAATAATGCATTTTTTCAATTTTCACATTTACAAATAAAAAAAAATGAAAATATACAACCAGATTATTATTATTATCCATTATTATCCGATCTGCCCAATTATTTCAGGGACATTCTTAATTTGAATTGCAGAAACACGAGTCTAACTGAAATCTCAACTACAAACTAAGCTCTTTTTGCATTTTCTTCCCAATGTCTCTCATAAACGTGCTTGATTTCTGTCCTTGTATTTTTCCTAGAGCTGCTAGAAAAAAATGGAGATAAGAAAATTGTAGATGATATTTGAATGTGCATTTTCTTCTTCCCATGCAGCCTATTTATATCCCCAAAATTTATTATACAATCCAAGAACGATTTTGTTGTAGATATGGAATTGATTTCCAGAACATAGGATTGCTCTTTCCATTGTTCTGACTAAATTTTGTTTTATTTCTAATTATGGAGTCATGGGTGGTAATCCCCATATGGAACCTCCATAATTAAGCCACAGTTTTGTTTTCTAGTTCCCTTTATTTAGATAACTTACATAGCTGACCATCTTAAACAAGTAACTGGCCAGCAAACAGATAATGCAAGAGACTAATATTATAAAGCTAATCTAAATTGAACAAATATAATTAGAATAACCATAATATGTTTATCAAGGCACCACAGAAATAGGTCACAATATTAACATTTCACATTTCAGGCTCCATTAATAATCTGGCACTAATGCCTGAGGGAAAAGCTAGGACTTCACAACTTTTAAGAGACTGACTCTCATATGCACATGCCAAGATAATTACAGGTTTTACATAATATAAATAATTATTTATTTGTTTTTCTATTTGAGATAATGGTCTGTGGCCAGAAAAAGCTTGATCTTTCATTTATTTAGGCAGTATCACATGCAGCTTCTTGTTGCCAACTTGCAAAACTAGTTTTCTCTGAGTTCAGTCCTGGAAAAAGTAGCTATGTCTCATTATGCTGCAGCTAATGCATTTACCCCCAAAAAAGACAATTCAACCTAAAAGGTAGCTAGTTAGTTACTTTATTGATTAGCCTTTGGGCCTATCAAAATAACCTAAAAGGAAAAATTGACAGAAGAGGCTGTATACCCTTGAATTTGTAAAGACAAATTCTATGGAAAACAAAAATGATTGTCTTTCCAGATGAATACTCTCCCAGAATGTAGTGACTTCTGTTATTAGCCCCACCTATATATATTTGAGCCAGATTTCTGATCTATTCTTTTTTATCACATCTGTATATTTATGTTTCCCTAAGGCAGTGTCCTTTTTATTTCTCCGACCAAATGTCCTATAATATTACCTAGATCTTTCCATTGACATATTATCTTCACAGTGCTATTGTTCTTTTTTTGGAATCACTGCAACTCTTCAAAGGATATTTTTATTATAGTTCCATACTTATACTGACAAGCATGTACAGGTAGTCCTACATTTATGATCACAATAATGTCTGAAAATCTTGGTCATTGAATGAAGTGGTTGTTAAGTGAGATGTCACATGACCATTTTTCTCAATTCTGGCTCTCCCAGTTCCGGTCCTTAAGCAGCCACATGGGTCATTAAGTAAAACACAATGGAGAAGGCTCCCAAACATGGTGGACAGGGAGAGAAGATTGCAAATGGCGATCACATGGTCACAGGGCATTAGGCATCCAGTCATAAAATGAAAACAGGTTACCAAGCATCTGAAATGTCCTATGACTGGGGGAGTCTGGCATGACATTTTACAGTGGCCAAAAAGCACCTGTACTGAGTCCATTGTGACTACAAGTGGTCATTAAACAACCAGTTGTAAGTTGAGAAGTACCTGGATCTGTACTAGGAATTTTGGACAATCAGTGGTCCAATATGACAATATATATGTTTGGTGGAAGTTCTTACTTGAAACTACATTGAAAAAGGATTGTGCATGATTGAAGATAAAGTCCAACACATCTGAAGGGGACAAGTTAGAAAAAGACTATTGTAATGGATTTCTCAGTAATTACCCCATCGGCATGTGTGCATATATATTTTATTTTCTTCAGGGATCTGGATGCCAGAGCCAAAAACGAATGGTACCGTGCTACTTTTCGATTGCCCAAGGATGAACGGCTTGATGGGCACACAGATTGCACTTTGTGGACCCCATTCAATAAAATCCACATTCTTGGCCAGATGTTTGTTTCCAATAACTATATCTGTTTTGCTAGCAAGGCAGAAGAGGCATGTCATCTCATAATACCGCTTAGGGAGGTAAGAAGTTCTTTTTGATAATGGATTTTATTGAGAACCCAGCAGTTAGTTATTGTATTAAACTTGAAGAATTTCCTTGAAGATAGTAGGACCTTGGTTTTGAACTTCAGTATATTAGTCCATTGGTTAAATAAGTAATTGTCTGGGGCAGGGGTGGGCAATTGTGTCTCTTTTATAACTTGTGGACTTCAAATCCCAGAATCCCTGGGCAAGGCAACCTAAATAAAATGGAGGAAACATTTTGAAGTGTAAGGGTTCCTTACACTTACACGTCACAATGTTCCTCCATTTTATTTAGATTGCCTTGCCCAAGGATTCTGGGATTTGAAGTCCACAAGTCATAAAAGAGCCACAGTTGCCCACCCTTGGCCTAGCCAGTGGTGTATTAACCATTAAGCAGATTAAGGATGTGCTTAGCTCATCAGGTCCAAGGGGGGTACTACAAAGTTGAGAAAGAAAAAAAAATCCAATGAAGATTTATAAATATTTTCAAAGGAGGGAGCCACCAAGATTTGTCAGTGCTTAGGGCACCAGTGAGCCATAATCTGCCACTGGCAATAGCATTAATACTTAGATTTATATACCACTCCATAGTGCTCTTTGAACAGTTTACAATATCAGCATATTGCCCCCAACAATCTAGGTCCTCATTTTAACCAACTTAGAAAAATGGAAAACTGAGTCAATCTTGAACCAGTCAGGATCAAACTCCTGAGAGTGGCAGAGTTAGCCTGCAATACTGCATTCTAACCACTATACCACCACAATTTTTAATACAATTGAATTTGATTTACTCTGTTGTTTAATTCATCATAGCTGAAATTTCCATTTAAATTCAGCTGATTTTTCAGCTGGAAAACCAATTACAGATACTGGAGATATCTGTACTTGCTGTACTCATGAGATACAGATACCTGTACTTGCTATGCACACATGACTGCATACCTTCAGACCCATCTAACATGGTAATAAAATTTGCAGATGATACCACCATGCTGGGCTTTATCACAGGAGGGGACAAAACAGCTTACAGAAAAGAAATCCAGAAGCTAACTACATGGTGCTCAGAAAACAACTTGCACCTAAACACCAACAAAACTAAGGAAATGGTGCTGGACTTCCGGAAACAGAGAGAGGAACCTGCTCCACTCTATATCAAGGGAGGCTGCGTGGAGAGGGTTTCCTCCTTCAAATTCCTAGGAGTGCACCTCAGCCAGGGCCTCACCTGGAAAAGTAACACATCCCAGGTGATCAGGAAGGCCCAACAAAGACTCCATTCCCTGAGAATCTTATGGAAAAACCAGGTGGCTCAGCAGCTGATGATTTCCTTCTACCAGTCAACAATAGAAAGCATCCTCACATATTGTGTCACAGTATGGTACACTGGACTAACAACCGCGGACAAGAAGGCACTACAGAGGGTGATGAGCACAGCACAAAAAAATCATGGACTGCCCCATAATCCCATTGGAGGGAATAGCCAGATCCCGTTGTCTCAACAGGGTGAGAAAAATCCTCAGGGATGACTCTCACCCTGGACAGCATTTCTTCACACTTCTACCATCAGGCAAGAGATACAGAAGCATAGCCAGTCGGACAAATAGGCTGAAAAACAGCTTCTATCCATGGGCCGTCCGACTTCTAAATGCCACATAACACCATAACTAGACTTAATACTGGCCTGACACCTCCGGGGTATTTTAATTTTGGGTTTTAAAGTTTTATAATTAATTTTAAATGGGATTTTAAATTGTAAATTTTTAGACTTTCAGCTTATTTAATGGTTTTATATTGGATTTTAAATTTATTCTTTTGTATTTTGTATTTTTACCTGCTGTAAACTGCCCTGAGACCCCAGGGAGAGGGGCGGTATATAAATTTAATAAATAAATAAATAAATAAATAAAATAAACTGATTGGCTGCCAGCCCAAAGAGTCCTGATTGGTCAGGACGGGCCAGCAAATGAAATTGGTTACAGGCGGAGCCGCGGGAAGATATAAAATAAGCGGCCCACCTGCAACCTGTGCTTTTTGTTTGTTGTTCATGAGCGGGGAATAAAAGGGCACCCTCACGGCTATCTAGCCTGACCCGCGTCTGAGAGTTTTATTCGTCCTAAACGAACGGGAATTTCGGACTTAACACTTTAATTAGTTTCCATTAGTTTCTTGCCTTGCCTTCTGGTGCTTTGGGGACTACGTTGACCCCTTCATCTTTGTAGGAGCCCCACAAACATTGGAAGGCTGCTATCACATCTCCCCCTAATTTTTCCTTTTACTAGACTAGGCATACCCGATTCCTGCAACCCTTCTTCATAGGCCCAACTAGTTCCTGCAGTTTGGGGGGGCTCCCTGCCAGAGGTGAACACAAGCTACACCCTCCCAGCCATGCCCACCAAGCCACACCCATAGAACCGGTAGTAAAAAAAAATTGAATTCCACCACTACTCTCCAGTGTCCTCCAGACCCGAATTCCATGCCCTGGGGCTGAACTATGGGCATGGCAAGGTCCAAAACTGGAGAAAACACGATCTGTTCTGCAAGACACCCGTGAAGAATTTTGCTGAGGTGGGGAAAGTACCTGAGGTACAGCTGAGTGGCTTTAAGTGACTTACTTACAACACAAATATTAACACCCACTCTCCTGCGCAAAGTTCTAGGAACTGCAGTAAAGAAAGAGGACAAAAAGAAAAAAAATCCCTGATTTTTATTGAGCTTATGCTTCAATAAAACAGATGTTGTTAAAGTCACCTGAATTAAATCTCAGTCGTATTCTCAGAACCTGGTCATATTTTTAGCCTCGAACGATCCCAAAGTAAAACAATGATGCCAATGTTTTTGCAGATGTTCTGGTCAACTCAGTCCCATTCTTCTGAACCATTAAAAAAAAAAAAATTGCACATTTTGGAGACTTAGTTTTTTTAAATGATAATTGTAATCCTTAGGCCGTTCGTAGCTTTCCCGAATCGATGTTTTTCATTTCCTTTCTGCTGTTCACTTAAAAAAAGAAACAAACAAACAAACAAAAATGACCATCTTAAGGTTTTTTAAGAGTTGAAAGCAATTAAGAAGCAATTTCCAAAAGAGGTTAAAAAAAAAAAAAAGATAGAGCCGGCACAACTTTGTGTGTTTCTATAAAGGCTTCATTGTGATTGTGCCGGTGTATGGAAATCCCCCCAATTTCCAGCCGCTCAATTCCAGAGTTCAGTGCAGAAAGCCCATTTCCTACAGCTGGAAAACAGCTGTCTGCAGTGCACATGGGTGATCTCACATGTTCTTTATCTCAAGAAATTTGCTGGTTAGGAATTCCATCTAGCCATGATTCTCACCAGACTTCCATTGCTATTCCCACAGGGAATAATTAATTCAATAATCTAATTCACCATGCATCCTAAGTGGAAGTGGAATTTTTTAGATACTTTGTGCTTGACTGTAACATGTAAAATTAGCCTTCTGGTTTTTTTTTTTTCTCCAGGCCAAAAATATGCAGACTTCAGTGAGGCTTTATTTATTTATTTAATTATTTTCAATTTCCATGTAAATGGAAATGCTTAATTTAGCTGCCCAGATGTGCCAGAAAGAGAAGAGTCACTGGCTGGATTTGTTCAAGCAAGGAGAGAGTAAAATTTGATGTTTATTATTATTATCATTATCATTATCATCATTATCATTATCATACATTTTATTCATTAAACATGAAACTCAGTCTAAAAATGTGTCACATTATTGGCTGGCACTGATGGTTGATACGGGTTGCTGCCAGCATTCTAGGTATCGACCAAGATATTCCAGATATTGACCTAAGTATCTAGGTATTATTATTATTGTTATT
>JAEANM010015197.1:0-10249 GCA_017656035.1 Myanophis thanlyinensis
GCATTTCAAACACTTTAATCCTTGTTTATCTTCCTTAAAGTGCCCTAAGAAGTGGAGAAAACGTTCTCACACCACCATGACCATAACCACGCCCCCCTGAAATGCTATTTTCAAGATTGAAAATTATGGACATTTAAATAGAATTGCATTTTGAGATGTCATTGAAATGTATATGCACAAAACATGTTATTGAAGAACAACAACATAATTTGTCCATATGTATCTTAATATTTGAAAAAAGCATGGGAACTGATTTCAACAAAATATCCTTAGTAACGTAAAGAAGTGCTGCAAATTTGCTTTGTCGAGGTCTGCTATGTAACTGAATCAAATCCTTTATTTTCACACAGTTTGTCAATTTTCCCAGGCAAAAAC
Organism: Myanophis thanlyinensis; assembly: GCA_017656035.1. Taxonomy (NCBI): domain Eukaryota; kingdom Metazoa; phylum Chordata; class Lepidosauria; order Squamata; family Homalopsidae; genus Myanophis; species Myanophis thanlyinensis. The sequence continues at coordinate 376 of JAEANM010015197.1, forward strand.
ACCCATTATCAAAAAGAAAGGAGGAAAGAATTTATTTACAAATTAGAAGCTTTAGAGCATTAGCCTACACCTACACTGAAAGGGAAAGTTTACAACCTTATTGTCACTCCAATGGTACAACCAGTAGGAGGGTCCTTTTCTGCAAGATATTGGTGGTGCTGATTTTCTGGCATTAACAAGCAAAAAGCCCAGAAATATTTCCTTTGTTATACTCTACCAAGCCAGTAGGAATTGTTGCTTTGATTTTTATTTTCTGCCTTAGGGCCTCTTTTTTTCAGTGCAATGTTCAAATTACTGTTCTGAAGTAGCTGGCTAATACCATATAACGCCATGCACATCCACTTAGAATGAGCTTGCCCTGAACCCAAAAGAATTGTGAATTGAATTTGAAAAGATTTTAAACTAAGAAAGTTCCATTTTCTTGCAGTTTACTTTGCCTCCGTTTTTCTAGTCAATATTTATTATGTCTGAAATTTCAAATAATATTTCTTCTGAATGTTGGTGGCCACAAGCTGTAAATGTATTTGCTTCTAGTCCTTGTTGCTTTCTGGGAAGACCGAAATATCCTATATAGGGAAAAAAAAGTTTAAAATGTTAATGTAGTTTTCAGCATTCTTCTTTTGTTTTAAGTATTATTTGAGACTTGAACTGTATCAAGTCTTCAAAACCTTTTTTGTAATATGGCCTTTTTATTAACTCTGAACAAAATATACAGAAATCAATCCAGACCAATCTTTAAATTGCAGTTATAATTATTAGCTTTTTCTGGCTGCTTCCTTAGTTATTCTGTTTAAAAATAAAAGTCTAAATCAGATTAATTTCCAAGACAAAACTTACCCAATGAGGCCATATCTCAGAGCTGTTGTTTGCAAAACACAGCCCTATTTTTCCATACTTTAAGTACTAGAATTAAAGTCTTCCAGATGCCAAAGATCTCAAGGAGTGAATATAAATTCCAGAGCAAGTAATATCACCTAATGAATAGTGAATTATTTTGATAGGAAATTCTTTTTCATATGTGCTCTTGGACAGCCTTCACTTAGGTGCCCTGTAGACATCTGAACTTTCTTCTGGAAGTTGAGAAGGGCTGCTTTTTCTCGGTCCACTTCGAGGCAGCTACGAGTCATAGCTTTCTGGAGAGTTTTGACCTTCTCAGCATACCGCTGCTCCTCACCACGGTTTACTGTCCTAGCCCATTTGAGAGCCATTGTGTCCTCAACCTTTGTAAGAGGCATCTTCTTTGCTTTCAGTTTATTCATGATGGATGGTTCTTGCTTTTTTTAAAAAAAAAAATAAGTATAACAATCAATTCAGGAAAAGAATAACTTCTACAAGATGAAAAGTTCCCATTTGCTTCGTCTTCCTTCTGCTCTTGGGTTTCATTAAAAAGCAATATTGCATGCTTATTTCTGGAAGCACTGAGGTTAATAATTAGCTCGTTTTCTCTATGTTGCTTGAATTGTGTCCGTGTAGTACCATCCTTGTTCTTTAATAAACTGCTTGGAGAGATCAAGAGGAAGACAACTTTTCATTTTCTACCTGGCTTTGAAAATGATTCTTAATTCAACGGCTCTGAAAGACAGCAGTTCACTCTGGAAAAAGTCATTGTACTTTCACAAGAACTAACCAAGAGGAGTTTTCTGCAGGATTGAGGAGGAGTTACCGTAAATCAGAGCATTTCTTCTTTCTGCCTACTTTTTATTGTATTGAAGAACAAATCTGTATCAATGAATGGTATATAATAAAATTCAATTCTATAAACATGCTACATACATGCAAGAAAGAACCAATCATAGAAATAAGCTTAATTAATTTAAGAAAATTACATTCATTCATAAATTAATTAAATTCAATCAGTTGACTGGCTACACATTTTACATAGTATATAGTAGAATGTAGCTACTGTAATGGAGTAATAGAGTATTATTTCATAAATATCTGAAAGCAAACATTGTAAGGAAAATTAGCCAGAATGATCAGGCAATTTGCTAAAGTCTGCTAAAGACCCTGATTATGCGCCAGCATAAAAACAGAGAATATAATAAAATAGGTTTAACATTTTTGATAACTTCTTTGTCCTATGGGCAAAACTGTAGCTCAAATGAGAAAGTTTTGTATATCTCTGCTGGGACAGCAATAAGAAGAGCACCAAATCAAGCTAATGAAAATGATCTCCTATATTTAGTGATTGCAGTTTGATTTAAGTTTATAGTGAGTTTAAAGAAAGTGAATGAACTGGTCTTTGAGAAGTGATGCCAGGTATAATTAGATATCAATATCTTTAATCTCTTGTTTCAATATTACAACATTACTATTGCATGCTTCTGCCGGATCTATAAAGTTGGGTTAATGAAAATCCAAAGAGCTTCATTTTTTGTGTATTACTTTGGGCCTGGATGACACAAAGTTATCCATAAGGATCCAAGATTTTTGGCATATATAAGGCAAAGTATATTTTGGCCAATATATGAAAATGTATAAGCTGGTAGGACTACCTACCAAAGTTGCTTATATTACTTGCTTATAAATATAACAAGATATAAAGCTCTTTTGAAATGGAAACTAATTGTGGTAAAGAGTTAACAGGTATTTAAGTCGGATTTAGTTTTGCTTATTTCCACTTGGCATAATTAACAATTTCAATGAACTTTTCAGAATTCTGACTCATAATTATATTCAAGTTTCAAAGATGAATCTAGGAAAATTCTATCTGTGCTTCAACAACTTCAGAGAAAAGCAATATACTACTCATTCACAGTAGTACTCAATTCACAGTACTCTATTTAATCAGGATTCAGTCTCATTTTTATGAGGTAAGTTTTACCTATTTCCATGGTGCTTTAAGTCAGAGATCATCTCTGTATCAAAGACACTTTTCTTCCTTCCCCAACCTTTTGAAAATATATAAAAAATTCCTTACAATATAATTTGGAAGGACTGCTTTTCTTCTTTCTTTCCTTTAAATTATCTAGACCTACTTACCAGTAGAGATGTGGTGACATCTGCTGGATATTTAAAACATTTCATTTTACATATACAAGTCAACTTTCTAGAAATCTTTTGAATTGCATTTAGAGTCTGATGGCCAAACAGGTACTTACTAGAAATGGCTTCCTACGTCTTTTCCTGTGTATCATTTTTCCCCCATTGCACATGCTAACTGCATCAATATCAATTTAGAAACAACTAGTTCAAAATAAGGAGAAATGCAATATATTTATACTACTTCAAATCAAATCAAATTTTATTCATCACATGCACAGACATACGTAGTAGGAAATGCAGTGAAATTGCACTATACTTGGAATCCAGAATCCAGGTAAACTGCCTTCAGAATCTTTTTCTTCATATCTTTTGGTGGCAATGATAGTGCTTAATTATCCAAATTAAGTGATAAATAGGAAAGGAGGAGCAAGACATCAGGGTAGTTGATAGAAAATGTAATTCATTATATTGGTTATTAATAATAGGTTAGCTTGGCCTTCAATTATTTTGAAGCAGGCTCACCCTTAGCTACTAATTGGATGAGAGATTCCCAAGAAATTCTACTACTATAGATTAGATGGGCATGTTGGGAAAAAAAAATCCCAAAAGAAGGTTGTGATAAAAGACTTAAACATCATTACAAAGAAGACTATATGGCCATATAGTTAATAGGAAGCAAGTTTTACTCACATGAGACTTTATTAATAAGAATCATGAAAAAATGTCCTCCCCACCCATGTATTCATCCCTGACTAAATTTTACCCTACCTACGTGACATCTATGTGGGATTTACCCTTGGCTTCCTGCTTCAAGGAAGGCTGCCACAAAGAAGAGGGAGTCAAGCTATTCTCCAAAGCACCTGAGGGCAGGACAAGAAGCAATGGGTGGAAACTAATCAAGGAGAGAAGCAATCTAGAACAAGGAGAAATTTCCTGACAGAACAATTAATCAGTGGAACAACTTGCCTCCAGAAGTTGTGAATGCTCCAGCACTGGAAGTTTTAAAGAAGAGATTGAATAACATTTGTCTGAAATGAAATTGTCTGAACCTAAGCAGGTTGGACTAGAAGACTTCCAAGGGCCCTTCCAACTCTGTTATTCTATTCTATCTTTCTGGAGGCAAGGGTGTTTGTCAAAGGAAGTCTTGATGCTTGCTTTTTATGTCAGTGCCAACCTTTGGACCAACCTTTTTAGAAATATTTGGCATTTTCTCTATGCAATAGCTGCCATATGGGAATTGAGCAGGACTTTCTAAGGTTCCCTGTTTTGTCAGTGATTATGATCTTAAGTTCAATGGCAGATGTCTTCACTAGTTAGTATATGACTGATAGACTAGGACTCAGCTCTTGTGGAACTCTGATGCAGATTAGGTTGGGATGTTGGAAAATTGAAATTGCCAGCAACAATTCTTGTCCACAATATTTGTTCATCATCCCAGCCTAGGAATGTGAAATGCAGTTGGAACTCCATATTTGACATCATTTCAAATACATGGCAGAGGAGTGCAAACAGTTGAGAAAATTGTGCATTTCTTATGATTTGATACATGGAAAGAAATGTGAGATGAGCCTAATGGAATTTCAAGGCAGAGAAAACAATAGGAAACATTGGCCATTGGCTTGATTTTTCCTCCTTTGCCTTTGTGTATTTTTGTCACTGATGTGCATGAATAACTGCTCTATATTATCTAGCCACCTGTATTAGCTCATCCTAAAATGTAGTTCTAAAAATACACATTTTCCATATGAGTGATACATCTTCTAAAGGGGAAATCTCTGGCATGAGAAGATATGATGTGAAACAGATTGCAGGTATCAAGTGCTACATCTTATTCAGAATGAGAACTGTTTCACTGTCATTGAGCATCAGAAAAGTTCTGACTTAACAAATTGTTTTACTTATACTAATATGCTTTAATCCTGTGAATTAATTTTGCTCCTGTAGTTAGGAGTTTCAATATTTTGTTTCAGATCTACAGGGCCACTTGTATACATTCTTTGAAGGGCCAATGCACTGTTTCCTATTTGGTTTCTATCCACCATCAATATAATTTGATCTCTTAGCTAACAGATTGTTCATGTCACAAAAAAAGTTCAACAATATCTGCATGTTCTGATACAAATCAATGTCTGCATTTCCTGCTGAACCTGCAGAGGACTTCTATCTTCATAGACCTTGCTTTGAACTCAGTTGTATCTTTTCAGATTTAACTTTATGATATATTTTATAAATATTGTTCCTTTGGGTATATGCAATTTATTCTGCAAACAGTGGAAATGAAAATGCTACAACTAACTAGATATATAAGAGCTTTTACTAAGACCAAAGAAGTAAGAAGCTTTGTAGATCAGTACCTACAGATATTCTCCCAAACATCTAGATAGGAGATGTAGATCATCAGAATGGAGATCTATTGGGATCAGTGGAAATTTCACAATCAGGCATAGTGGCAGTAATCTTTTTAAAATATTCACTCATAGAGGGTTTTAAACTAGACAACATGTTTTGTACATAGCCCTATAGTTTTTCTCTGGGTTCTGAAGGAAATTAATACTTGCATACTCAAATGCTGCCTTTTTAGGAAACCTTTTTTTATATGTTTTCAGTGTTCATGGAAGAAAAAGAAGACTAATCCCCGAAACAGTTTGATGAAATTAATTTCTTAGATTCAATTCAGTCTGTCAGGGTTCCAAGTAATAGATCCACAGCAAGCAAAACTCTGAGGCAGCTGGATTCTTCAAAGAATAGCTTTATTGGAAATATCATATTGGCACATATCTGGTGAGAACTGATTGAGGGTTCCTGCAGTTTTCACCTAAATAAAAGTAAAAGTTTTTCACTTTTTCAAAACAATCAGTCACGTGGTACAATCATGGTTCCATCTGGTTGCCTGGTGACATCACTCCTCCTTTCTCTGATCAGGTACGAGAATGTCCTTGGATCCCAAGAGAAAATATTTTGTTTTGACTACAAAGTCCCAACTATCTCAATTCCCCTCTCCCTATCACTCAGCTCCAGTGTGGCAACACTGAAGCTCCAAGATGGCTTTGGTCAGGTCATCTTCAGGGTTGACACAGTCTGCTTTAAATCGAATTTTGGATTAGATGGTCTCTTGGACAAAGACTACTTCTGTAATAAGAAAGAATGAGAGAACAAAAAATTGTTTTTATTGGACTTTCTGTATTATCAGTCATGCTTTCTTTTCAACTGGCAGTCTTTTGGGGAATTGAGGTAGTTTGCAACATTTTCATTCCTATTTGGGTGGTCATTTCCAAAAGGAAGAGCTGTAGGATTATGATTCTAAAAAGACAAAGACTCCTTTGAACTGATCTTAAACTCTGCTAATAATATGTGCCAATTTTTAGTAAGAGTTGTTCAAAGCTCACTTTTATCAACCATTCAGTTTATCATGTATGTGAAATCACTGGGAGAGGCTACCCTTCATATGCAAATGATACTCAATATCACCTTTTTTTCTTTAGCTTCGTTTATGAAAGGTTGCACAGAGTCAAGGCTGTCGGTCATCACTTTGGTAGCAAGGGAAGGTATTCATTTTTTTTATATATAGGTTAGACATTGAAACATATCATAACTTACTCTTAAATTTGTGTGTTATACTGGATGGTAATGTTTATATAATAATATATTTAATTAATTAAATTATAATATAATAATAATTATAAAGAGCCAGTTGGGTCTAGTGGTTAGAATCTGAAAGACTGTGAATTCTCATCTTCAACATGAAGGCTGGCCTATGTGACTTTGGGCAAGTCACTCTATATCAGTCCGACTCACCTCACAATGCATGGAGGAAGGAATATTAGTTTTGTGTATCACCTTGAGTTATTAATAAAGGTAAAAATTAAAATCAGGATAAAAAACTAAATCTAAAATCTAATTATATTTAAAATGGCTATCCAACTTACAAATGCAACTCTGGCTGACTGATAAAAATGAAATACATAGTGTAAATACAATACAAAAGAGTACATTCCACAACCAACTAAAAGACAAAATGGCTGCCAAAGTTACTTTTTACTAACAATGTGGGCTGAGATTCTCTTCTGGCCCCAGATTTTATGTGCCAGACAATGACAAAGACAATTTTTTAAAACAAATTATGGATCAATTGCCAATGTTTTCATATGAGAATTGGGTGCTGTTAGGAGTTTTGAATAAAGTTGTTTATCTACAAATTTAACCAAGGAAAGTTAAGTCTTTTTAAAAATTCGATAGATAATCTGGCATTAATAGACTCTCAGAAGCAAAAGAATGGAAATTCTTAGAATATGCTCTCCACTCCCCCTCGAAAAACATAAATATTTTTCAAGAATTATTATGACAAGGATTTCAAAGAGTTTAGCAAATAAAATCACTAAGATCTGGAATATTTATGCCCAAATTACTCTTTGGTTATCAGCTCAGGAAGCATTTTTTAGAAGAGAAATGATAGTTACAGTACACAAACTTGGCTGATTTCTGCTGACTTACTGACTTATTTTGAAGGTCATCCTAAATTAAAAACAAGATAAGAATTGGAGAAGAAGAGTTATATTTGTCAATGGTTTGCATTCATTCATTCATTTGTTTAGAAATAACTTGGCATGTTATTGCTAAGATGTATAAACTTATTAAAAATGAATATGGAAGTTGTTCAAGATTGCATGTTTAAATGAGAAAAGTGGACATAATGTAATGATTGACCAATGAGAAAATATGTGAAGTAAATTGAAATTCATACTGAATTACAATTTGAAAGAGAATTTGTCAGAATCTGCAGCAGCAAACACACACAAAAAAATGAACTCAGCAGGATCCAATAACTTCTTTATATATAATAATATAAGACATGGTGTGCGTTTGTGTGTGTGTGTGTGTGTGTATAAGTATAGGACAACATCCAGAGGAAGAGGCTAACTAAAAAGAAGTGGGATTTAGAAAGGACAGCAGACAGGATTACAAAAAATTGCAGTGTAGAGTGAAGAGGGAGATGGCAACGGCTAAACAGAAAGCATATGATGAGTTGTATGCCAGGTTAGACACAAGGGAAGGTGAGAAGGAGACAGAGAGAGAAGGATGGGAGATTAGTGAGACAGAGAGAGAGAGATGGGAAGGATATGCAATAGATAAGGGTGATTAAAGACAGAGATGGAAATGCGTTTGCATGTATTCTATGTTTTTGTGCTTTATGTGATTGTACCGATGGAGGCTCATTCAATTTCACTGCACACATGCTGTGCATCGACAATAAAGATTTGAAAATGAAATTGAAAATTGAAAAGTTCTAACAAGTGAGGAGAGTGTGCAGAGAAGATGGAAGGAGTATTTTGGGGAACTGATGAATGAGGAAAATGAGAGGGAAAGCAGAGAGGAAGAGGTGAATATTGTAGAGCAGGAAGTAGCAAAGATTAGAAAGGATAAGGTGAGGAAGGCATTGAGGAGAATGAAGAGTGGAAAGGCTGGTCTGGATGACATACCTGTGGAGGTGTGGAAGTGTCTAGGAGAGACTGCAATGGAGTTTCTATCTAGTTTGTTCAACAGAATTTTAGAGAGTGAGATGATGCCTGAGGAATGGAGGAGAAGAATTCTAGTGATGATATTTAAGAACAAAGGTGATATGCAGAATTTTAGCAATTACAGAGATATAAAGTTGATGAGCTATGCATTGAAGCTATGGGAAAGAGTTGTGGAAGCTAGGCTAAGAAAGGAAGTGGATATATGTGAGCAGCAGTATGGCTTCATGTCCAGAAAGAGCACTAAAGATGCAATTTTTGCCCTGAGAATGTTAATGGAGAAGTATAGAGATGTCAAGGAGCTGCACTGTGTCTTTGTGGATTTAGAGAACACATACAATAAAGTGCTGAGAGAGGAACTATGGTATTATATCAGGAGTGGCAGAGAAGTACATCAGAGTAGTTCAGGATATGTATGAGAGGAATACGGCAGTAGTGAGATGTGCTGTAGGTCAGACAGAGGAGTTCAAGGTGGAGGTGGGGCTACATCAAGGATAGACTCTGAGTCTCTTCTTATTTGCTATGGTGATGGACAGGTTGACAGATGAGGTTAGAGAAGAATCCCCTTGGACAATGATGTTTGCAGATGACATTGTGATCTGTACTGAGAGCAGACAGCAGGTGGAGGAAAGGTGGAGGTCTGCTCTGGAAAGAAGAGGAATGAAAGTCAGTCATAGTAAGACAGAATACATGTATGTAAACAAGAGGGCGGGAAGTGGAACAGTGAGGTAACAGGAGGCTGAGGTCAAGAAAGTGCAGGAGTTTAAGTATTTGTGGTCAACAGTCCAGTGTGATGAGGAATGTGGAAAAGAGGTGAAGAGGCAAATGCAGGCAGGTTGGAATGGGTGGAGAAAGGTGTCAGGAGTGTTGTGTGACAGAACAGTGACAGCAAGAATCAAAGGAAAGATGTACAAGACAGTAGTGAGACCAGCTATGCTGTATGGGTTAGAGACTGTAGCAGTGAGGAAAAGACAAGAGGCAGAAATGGAGGTAGCAGAGATGAGGATGTTGAAGTTCTCTTTAGGACTGACCAGGATGGACAGGTTTAGGAATGAGCACATCAGAGGGACAGCTCAGGTTGGCTGTTTTGGGACAAGGTCAGAGATGCCAGATTGAGATGGTTTGGACATGTGCAGAGGAGGGATAGCGGTTATATTGGTAAAAGGATATTGGAGATGGAGTTGCCAAGCAAGAGGTCAAGAGGAAGGCCAAAGAGGAGATATATGGATGCACTAAAAGGGGACATGAAGTTAATTGGGGCAAGAGTAGAGAATGCTGAGGATAGAGTTAAGTGGAAATAGATGATTCGCTGTGGCGACCCCTAACACAGGAATAGCCAAAAGAAAAAGAAGATATGTGTGTGTGTGTGTGTGTGT
>JAEANM010015198.1:0-13711 GCA_017656035.1 Myanophis thanlyinensis
GACAGATGTCACAGCCAGATTGTCCTCACATCCAAAGTCAATGGGGAAATTGGCAGGGAAGGTCACAAGTCACGTCTGCAAGTTCTCTTGTCATTTCTTCTCTGGAAAAGCCCTGGTTATCAGATCTCATACTCTGTAGTGAGTGCCCGCTCATAGCATCCCTTCTGTCTGTATTGCCTGCCCATGCTCCTGCTGCAGCCACTTGCACAATCAGCAACAGCCACCTCTGCCCAGCTGTGCTCATACCATGCTATAGCAACCTCCCACATTTAGCATCTCCCACATCTTGCACAATCTCCCACATTTAGCAGCATCTAGCCCCCACCCAGCCTTGTTTACATCACAATGTGGCAGCCACCTGGGGACTTACTTGTTGGAAGATGGCAGGAACTTGCAAGAAGGTCCTTGCTTCACAACCAATGAACCTTGCTTAACAACCGCAGTGAGGACTGCTTCAATTGTTGTTGCTAAGCAATGTGATGTCATTTTGTAGGACTGCATTGCTTAGTGATGGAAATTCCATTCCCAATTCCCTTTGTTAAGTGAGGACTATCTGTAAGAACATACCAGTATTTTCTGTATATCTGCATCAGTAATTATTATACTTTGTTTTTTTAAGTTCTGTGGTCAAAACGTTTGCAATGATATTTGATTACCTTTCCCTATTTTCTTTGTCTTTGAATATTATTTTATTTTCAATCAAAATAGATCTGGAAATCAGGAAAGGGCCTTGGACTTCTTCTAGTCCAACCCCCTGCTCAAACAGGAGACATATACCATTGCAGACACATGGCTATTGGGTCTCTTCTTAAAAACCTCCAGTGATGATGCACCCACAACTTCTGAAGTTAAGTCATTCCCCTAGTTAATTGTTATCACTGTTAGGAAGTTTCTCCTTAATTCCAGGTTGCTTCTCTCCTTGATTAGTTTCCATCTATTGTTTCTTATCTTGCCTTCCAGTACATTGGAAAATAAGTTGACCCCCTCTTGTTTGTTGTACCCCCTCAAATATTGGAATACTGCTATCATTTCACTCCTAGTCCTTCTTTTCTCTAGACTCATACACAATTCCTGAAAACATTCTTCATGTTTTACTTTCGACGTCTTTAATCATCTGAGTTATTCTTCTCTGCACTATTTTTTCAAGATGTCAACATCTTTTTTTGTAATGTAGTGACCAAAACTGGATACAATATTCCAAGTGTGGTCTTAACTAAGGCTTTAAAAGGCAATATTAATACTTTGTGTGATTTTGATTCCATGCTCCTCTTTATATCAACCAAGGATTTTACAAAGCGTTAATTTATAAAACCATGCTAGATTATATAAACAGGTATTCTCTATTTTTAGGAATGTTACCCATCAGCCCCAGACTCTTAAAGATACAATCTTTGAAGGGTCCCATACCCAACAGTGTATTAAAATCTTCTTGGATACCAGAAATAAAAGGGGCAGCAATACTCAACTCTTGTGGCTGAAGTAACAGATAAGAATATAGCATTGCTTCCAAGATCATGGGTTTTTTTTTTAGTTTTCTACCCCACTTTCTGAAAATTCTTTGCCTCTGAATTTTCTGTCAAGGGTGAATTTTTAAACTCAGTTCTCTCAAATGCTTTATCTGTTTTAGAAATAGAAGTTTGTAATGCCTGCTGCAGACAATGCAGCCAAAGTGTTTATAGCAGCAGTCCCTACTACCTGTTTTCCTATTCCTGCTTGAGGGAGGAATCAATGCAATATGGATTTAACTTTATGTTTGAAATACAACGTGGCTCATTCAAGAGCATAGTTAGTTTCACACTGAGTTTTAGGGAATGAGAAACTCACAGTTTGGGTCAAAGCCTCTGATTTGACAGGTCAGTTATGGAGTTAGTTGCTCCAATGTTGAAAAGATGTTGAGACTTTAGAAAGAGTGCAGAGAAGACCACCAAAGGTGATTAGGGGACTGGAGGCTAAAACATATAAAGAATGGTTGCTGGAATTGGGTAAGTCTAGATTAAGGAAAAGAAGGACTGGGGTGACATGATAGCAGTGTTCCAATATCTCAGGGTTGCCACAAAGAAGAGGGAGTCAACTATTCTCCAAAGTACCTGAGGGTAGGACAAGAAGCAATGGATGGAAACTAATCAAGGAGAGAACCAATCTAGAACTAAGAAAAAATTTCCTGACAGTTCAGAACAATTAATTAGTGGAACAACTTGCCTCCAGAAGTTGTGAATGCTCCAACAGTGGAAGTTTTTAAGAAGAGATTGGACAAACATTTTTCTGAAGTGGTGTAGGGTTACCTGCCTAAGCAGGGGGTTGGACTAGAAGACGTCCAAAGTCCCTTCCAATTCTTTTATTATTTTATTTATTAAGTCAGAAAGACGACTGGTTTTTTTTTAGAAAAAAGTCCCACTTAAACAGGAAGTGAGGGACCCCAAATATACACCTCTCTACTACCCTGGTAGCTCTTCAAATGGTGGAGTTGTAGTAAAAATGATGGATTTCTCGGGCAACTTCCAACATTTGCTGATCACATCCATCAATGCAAATTGCAGTAGAGAGAAGCTGTTGGAGCAGTATTGTGGGAATGCGATGATGGCTACCACTTGGCATATAGGTAGAAAAAACACAGTTGGAGCTGGAAAGAGGGTTTCAAATCCAGATGGTCATTTTTTTAAAAAAATTAAGAATGACTCTTTTTCTTCTGACAGCTGGTTTCCATTTAAAAGTTACTTTCTAAACTCTCTTTCATTCTTGAAAACCATTTTTTTGGGTTTTTTTTTTTTACTTTTGAAAAATATCCGGAAATTACAATTGGTGCAAAATATGGCTGTAAGGCTGTTAATCACTGTAAGTCACTCTAGTGCTTAAGTCTCTGTGAAAGAAAGTAGATGTGGCCTTGGAAGGGAAACGGGAACCACAAATCATTAAGGGAGAATAAATATCATCTCATTCCTGGGAAAGTGGAAAATGTGAAAAAAAAAACCTCAAAAAGAAGCCCACTTTTATTTTGGTTGGTATAAAATAGAGGAAGAGGGAAATTCTGACAGATTTCCAAGATTCTCTTATCCTATTCCACAATAGAATGCATTCTAGGAATCCTTGACAGCTGTGTTTCTTGACTTGCCTTCTTCGAAGGGCTGATGCTATCTGAGAAATTCCTGCCCAATTATTTAATTAAGCAGATCTTTGGTGCCAAAAGCTTGCTGTAATATTTGGAGAGGACCTTTTGTTGCTCCAGATCTATGGATTGTGTTTTTAGGGAAGGTGTGTTTGGTTTCTGCTCTCTCCCACTTTCATTAAAATGACAAAAAATTATCCTGTCTTTAAGAAACCCAAACATTATACTTTGATAAATATCTTTTATAGAACTTGGAAAGAAAAATATTTGTCTGCCATTCAGAGGCACTGCAGAAAAACAAAGTTTAGAGTCAACTATTGATTTTTGTTCTGATTTGTGAATATGACCCTTGCTTTTATAGTTCATGTACATTAGTACCTAGCAGGTAAAAAGATCTCCAGACCCTTTAAATTATGGGTGGTATCTTCTCTTGTTTTACAGGCAGTTTTGAAATAACTTTATATTGAATAACTTTGGAATACTTATTGACTTGCTCAGAACTCAATCAAATGATAATAAATGGTCCTGTTTTCTGGGATGACTTGCAAGTTTGATTTCTGATAATTTATGCAGCTGCTTTGATAACACAAAGGATGGCTTCCTTTTACAGAAGACACAACTACAGTAGCTTCACTTGCTGGCAAATCTATGATATTTATTGGAAGGCAAGTTCTTTTTTATCTATCCAAAAATGTCATATAAACTGAACTCCATTCCAGAAACTAGAACAACTATTTATCTCTGAACTAGAAAACATTCATTTCATTAAACTACTCTCCTAACCTCAATTCTTTCCATGCATATAAAGTCAGGTATTATATGTAACTATAGTTATACCTATACATGGGAGACACTGTGGAAAAGCAAAGGGTGAAGTATAACTACAATTATAACCATGGCTAGGAATTTACTTTTACAATTTTAAAGCTTTACTACTTCAAAGTAGCAAAGATACCTTACTAAAATCCATGTCACTCTTGCTTCCTTACTTTTCCCAGCTATGAGATCTTGTAATATCTAAGCATTCTATGTTTGATTCCTATACTTCTTTATCCTTAATTAAAAAAAGAAATTGAACAAAGGTAGCATCATTTAATGTTTTACATAACATCATGTTTAGGAGGGAGCCTTGTTCATTCAAAAGCCAGTACTTGAGGGCTTCAAGGTGACATATCTTGCAACAAAAGAGGATTTCTCTACCGTCAAATATTTGGATTGATATTGATAATCATTAGTTGTTCTAGATCAGGGAATCTCCAAACTTTTCAGTCTGCAGGTCACATAAGTTTTGCAAACTTATAAGGGTTGGGGTGGAAATCAATTTTATAAATGAGCAAATAAAATTTAATTGAACAAATGTATTTTATTTTGCTCAGTGAGATATGATTTGCAATAACAGTGAAAATTTGAATCGGGAATAACTTCATTCATGTTTGGTCTCATAGCACCGTTTCAAATTGTGGTCCTTCAAAATGGCAGCTGTTTCCTTCCATAAGAAGCTCCAGTGTCCAGTGCCAGTCTGTTCAGTGTTTGCCAGGAGATTATTGTGAATGCAGATCCAGAATCCACCTCCATCTTGCAGGACTTTCCTTCTATTAGCACAGTCACTTTGATTTTCTTTTGCTGCTTATTTTTATTTAAGCGGACTCTGATCTGGTGTGTTTTCTGTCTCGTCCTTCATTCTTGCTTCCTTCTTGGTTTCTCATCCCCTTTGCTTCTATTGGTTGGCGGGTTCTTTGTGCCAAATATTGCCGGTTGGCTTGCCCTGCACACTCTCGCTGGGTGCCCTTTTTTAAATCACACTTCCGGCAGGTTACTTCTTTGAATCTGCATTGGGCTTGGGAGTGTTTTCCTCTGCAGTCCGGGCAAGGGAATTTCCCTCAGCTTGGGGAGAATCCTTGGCTTCTGTTCTGGAGATTTCTTCTTCTTTGTTCAGGTCCTCCCCTTCCTCTTCTCATGTCTGGTGTGTCGTTGCCGCCATTTTTGTTTTTGGTGGGCTTTTGCTTTGCAACAAACATGCTGATTGGCACAGAGAAGCCGTAGACCTATGTGAGCTCTCTGCTGCCCTTGCAATCTTCACAGCCATGGCCCACATAAGATTAGGCTTTGCAAGGAGTCTGTGCTGTAACTGGAGATCTCTCACCCCACACACTAGGTGGTCAACCATCCTTTCATCCAGATCGCTAAACTTGCAATTTTCTCCGGCAAGGTGCAGCTCCGCAATGTAATTGTTTATTGTTTCCCTTTCTCTCTGTGTCCTCTCATTAAACTGGTGCCTTAGCACCATTCTGGATGGGGCCGGTTCAAAGTGTGCCTTCAGCATTGCTTATAGTTGTGTCCATGGCACCGTGTCGACTGGCATGGGGGATGCCAGGGCTTTTGCCAGGTGAAACACTCATTTCCCACAGTGGTTCAGGAACATTGCTTGGGTTCTTTCATCACTTAGTTGTCCAAAATTGTTCACTACTAGGAAGAATTGAAACTTAATCATAAACAACTCCCAATCTTCCGCATTGGGGTCAAATGGAGTTGGTGGGGGTGAGCCGCCATCTCTTCATTTTTCTTCCTCTCATTTGTTGCACTGATTTTCCATTACTGTTCCTATCATTGTCCTCTGGATCCCACCTTCATTGCCAGTGTTAAGTTGTGGGAATAATGAGGCAGAGGCTTGGAAAACAGTAATTAGTTTATTAACAGTAGTAACAGTATCAATCATCCTGGCAAAAGACACAGTCTAACTCTGCAGACAGCTCTTTATACTGGAGCTGTCTATGCATCTTGGCCAATCAGCAGCCAGGTTTTTCCCATGCTTTAGTACTTTCGTGCCTAAATGCAGCTTATATTTTTCCACTCATTTCAATATGCAACACCTTGTTATCAGAATTTGAATAACGAATTCATCAAGCTTCCTAATTAAGCAGAAAAAGCTGTGGAGGCAATGCTATATCAGGACCAATGTTGGTGTAACCGAGCCGTGATCTTGTGGTCAACCTAAAATGAAGGTAAAGGTAGCAGTAGTCATAGAATCAGAGTTGGAAAAGGTTTCCCAGGCCGTGCTTGCTCAGTGCAGCAATCCAAATTAAATAATTCCAGACAGATGGCTGTCTAGTCTTAGCCAGAACATTTCCAATAAATGAGAGCCTTCTGCTTTTCTGGATAATTGGTTACACTGTCAAATGGCTCTTATGTTAGGAAATATCCCCTCCGAACACTTAATTGAAAGCCTCCTTCTTGCTACTATCCACATCCATATTCTATGACATGCACTTCTGAATGACAGAGTACAGGTCTTGATACCTTCTGTGTGACCTTCTTTTGGGTTTTGAGGAATGCTGTCATATTCCTCCTCAGTTCTCTCTTCCCAAGGTTAAACCTGCCAAGTTCTCTGAATAATGTCTTCATAGGACTTAGCTCCTAGTTTCCTAAAGTTCTCCTTTGACCTCCTCTGAACTTGTTCCAATTTCATGGAATTTTTCTTAATAGGTGGTGCCCAGAGCAAAGACACGAGACTTGACCAAAATAATTACTTCTATTGGTATAGCCTAAAACAGCATTTGCCTTTTTTTTTGCTGCCACAGCTCATATTTTACAATCAATTACTTTAATAAGTTGGCCTTGTAAAGTAGCCGCATCTTTTAAATGGCTGATATAAAAGTTTGAAAAGAGATGTAGCTGCTTCACAGAGAGGTTGTTCTTATGTTCCCACTCATTCATAAACATCTTTTTTGAATCGTTTTCTAAATCATTTTCTATTAATTATACTTGTTGGGAACAACTTGAATCTTGATCAATAGTAGCAATAAGGCAGTTTCTGTTAATAAGATAATGTTTTAATCTATTCGTCTATTGAACTATTAGGTGTTTTTCCCTCAAACTTATTTGTGCAATTCCCATAACATTTACTTCAATTATTTTACTGTTATAGAGGCTGTCCAAAGCAAATCAATGTTAGGATTAGATTAATCCATTGGTTCAAATAGAAAAATGAGAAGATATTCTGAAGAATCTGTATGCCTGATTTTCAGAATGCCTTCATAGAACTGATTAATTGATAGGCCTGACATCCAGTTTTCATAGGGCCTTTAGCTTCTGATTTGTGCTTTGATGGTGTTTTTTAATCTCTAGTCAGTAAGAAGATTATATACACCATAATGTAACTGCAGGGAGAAGTTGCTGGAATGGCAGTAGCAAAGGGACCAAGCAAATGGGAAAGAGCATATCCAAAACCCTGCCTCTTGGCGTTGATCTCATGGCAGAGTTAAAAGTCTATTCCCAGGCATTGAACCACATTTTCTTCTCATCCTTGACTCACTGGCCTCAGCATCTGGATGAACCCAACCAACTTGTACATCTCCAGCAGATGTTTAGTGCACAGCTGCATACACTGAAGAACTGTCATGCCTGGAAGAGATCAACAGTTCTGCCCTTTTTGATGGTATTTGAGTTGCTGTAGGAGCAGTATGTGAAGCAATTTCTATTGTTCTGAGCAGTCTTCATTCCTTGTCTGTCTATGTATTTATTCCATCATTTGTTGGACCCACTGAAATGAACCAGTTTTCTGGGGTAGAATTTGCCAGCCAAGAGATAGTTGCCCTCCAGGTTTTACTCTTTCCTCTATATACCATTGTAGTTTAAGAATATTATTTGGAAAGCATGGGCTATTTTACATAATTCAAAGCCTTTATTGTCATTGTACATCATGCATACAATGAAATTGGTTTAGCTTCTACTGGTGCAGTCCATACAAGAGAACATGAACAATATAAAGGATAATCCTTATACAAGTAGTTAGAGGAAAAATTAGTCATATGTTTCCATATGTACATCATATTCTGTGCAACGCGTATATTACTCTGGTGTATGATCTTATCTTATGGTATATGCATACAGTATTACACACTACACTGGACCAGTGAAATTGTGGAGCTATATTGTGTTTAGGAGTCTAACAGTCCATGGGTAGAAGCTGTTTTTAAACCTGTTTGTCTGGCTGGCTATACTTCTGTGTCTTCTGCCCAATGGTAAAAATGAAAAAAAAGACATTGGCCACATGAGCTGCAGGCTTAGGAATTCTATGCTTCAGGTACAGGATATAAATTTAAACTATAAAAAATAGGGTACTGTGGAGCTGGAGATCATTTATATAGTGCAAACATGAGCCAACCATACACAAAATGAAACTGGGCTGTCGAAGAGAGTAAGGAAAATGACCTTGATAAAGATAGACCAAATACCAAGCGATGAGGAGAAAAGCATAGCTAAACCCAGAAGGAGCAGAAAGTATGAGTAAGTGATTCAGATAGATACCTCCTTGATTTACGTGGGTAAGGGGAGACTTGTAAGATTCTATTATAGCCCCACTTGATAAAAATAGTCTTAATCTTCCTGTGAAGTTGATTTGTAGTCTGGTCTTCCTAGTAGGGCTAATAGAAGCTCATTAAATCACTTCCAGTTTCTTTGGTTACTCCCACCAGTGCTAACTGGGACCGAACAGTTATTTCAGGATCAAAACTTGCCAAACCAGTGTTTTTTGAATGACATCATTTCAACCAATAGCAAATTACTTCTTTCCCATCAGTCATAAAACCTTATAAGTAGCTTCTGTTTAGCTTCCACTAACTTTTCAGAAACTCTCAGAAAAGTCAGCTACTTATTTAATATCTACAGTGTTGGAATAAATTATTTGTTGCTAGCAACTCTGCTGATCATACTTTACATTTAAATAATTTAAATAATAAAATAAATAATTTAAATGAAATATAAAAAATATTAATTAAATTAAGAAGAAGAAAAAAACCCTCAAAGGGCAGAGTTGATGGAGACCACTAGGTCTTTTATACTGTCATCACTTTTCTATGTTTCTATATCGTCTATTGTTAGCATTAACTGATGCTTAATTACAATGGGATTTTCCCAGAAGTGCACATGGCAGTCACACAAATGCAGCTAATACATTAATGATGAAGGTGATCTCTGTGAATACACAATGATTTCTTAATGACTGGGAAGGTAGCATATAATCAAAAGTATTGCTTCTTATTTTACATGCTTATCATAGAATGAAAATGAATTCCTAACCAACGACTGAAAATTGTAATAGCCTTTGGAATCTTTTGCTGGAACTTTACTGTTTCTTAAACTGGGATCTGACATAGTGCTAAAATTAAACAGTTGGGTGTTTCTAACCTCTCCTTTCATAATGATAGCTCTTTTCATTTCCAGCTATCTCTTCTCCTTTTCCATGTCTCTAAATGGAGACAATGTATGTGACTCTACACCACCGAATTATATGAATCCATACTGTAGTCTGACTCATGAAAGATCAATAAAAAAATAAAGAACTGTTGAAGTGTTTTAGTTTAGAGACAGGAAGAACGGCAGGTTAGGGCTTGTTTTCAGATAGTATCAGTTAGCCCTGTGTAAACTCTGTTGGGTAACGTGGAGCTTTCTCGTTGATCTTTCACCTGAGGACAGACAGCAGAATACTGTTTTTCTGGTGGTCGGAGGAAAATAAAAGGTTTAAGAGCCATAGAGGAATGTGGCTAGAATGCCCTTCTTCAGCCCATTGCTTTGTACAATAAAGTGAATGACACTGATAACCACCCCCTGTCTCTCCCTTGGACAGAGTGACTGTGCATTTTAAACCAGGCCTATAGTTTGTTAATTCTGGCAAAGGGGCTGTTGTACAAATTAATAGATAAATTACAACTGGTGTTTATCTTAAGTGGTGCTAATACCTAGTTTAGCTGAAGAAGCAGAATTCTCCATTTCAGCCTTATGAACACAACTGCTAATTTAAAAGGCAGAAAAATTTGAAGCAAATAATACATTCGTTCTATCTATCCTTTTAATATCACTGGCAGCTCCCCCCCCCCCCCCGTCCAAACTGATTTCTAAGTAAGATAAAAGGGACATACTCTGCCAGGCATAGAGTATGCTTTCTGTAGTGTCTTCCCTTTAGGTTTGTTTGGACTTTATTGTCTTTACTAATTTGTTTAATTACTGCCTTTTGTATATATAATATTCAAAACTATATTTAGAACTATAAAACTATATATAATTATATACAAGACTATAAGATACATTACTTATAATTGTCATCAAGTGGTAGGCAGATATTTGTTGCATGTTGCATGATAAGGGCAAAAGGCAAAGAATTATCCCAAGATGGAACAGAGATGTTGTATTTGGGAACTTTTTTCATGACTTTGGGGGAAGTTAGGTGTGTTTGGTGCACTAATATCACATTATAGAGTTTAGGGGAAAAGATAGAAATGTCTGTGTATGAAGGATATTGGGGAGTGAGGCAGGAGAGAACACCAGGGAATTGCAGGAATTCATATTCATTTAGTACATTTGGTTATATGGCAAAAGAAATCAGTTTGCCACTTGTATACAAATGGGGAATTCTTAAGAAATAAATTAATAGAGTCTTCCTACTCTTAATTCCTTTTGTTTAAGATGAGGGTTGTATCTTTAATAATGAATGGAAACCTGCTGTGTAAAGAGACAAAATGGATTGTGTTCTGAAAACTGAAGTATCTGGAAGCTACTGTGGTGATGGGAAACTGTTTGGTTTTGTCAAGGACAATAGATTTAAGGGCTGAACAGTTAGAAATGCTGTATCACCTGTGACAGGAAGCTGATGAAACAGTGACAGGAAATTGCTATAACTAACAGGAAGCTGATATAAGAATGACTCAGCTCTTTAAGAGAAAGTTATATAAGGAAGGTAGTAGAGGGTGTTCCTCCTTTCCTTGCATTTGTGCTTACTTGCTGTTTGTTCCTTGTTTGATTGTGACTGGTTTACAGAGCAGAAATTCTCTGTGACTTACTAAGCTATTTGCTGCCATGTGTATTGTATATACTATTGTAGATAAACCACTGTATATAGTAAAAGACTGTGTGCTGCATCTTATTGCTCCTGGGTTATAGCTTAAAGGCAGTCACTCTGTAAAAACCTCTGACATCACTGCATAAGCTCTGACAGGTTCCTATCATGGAGAATTGTTGAAGAACCTCCATTGTAAAGCAAAAAAAAAAAAAAAGGCTTTGTATTGTTCCTCTTTACCTTTTTGTGTAAAAAAAGGACATGTTGGAGAAACTCCCTGGTAGTCTGGCAGTTGGGATGATATAAAATCCAGCAAATCAGAGCAGTAACCATAAGGGCAGGAGCTGAGACAGCAACACTTACTACGGTTCAGTATTAAACAACCATTCTGCTTTGTGAGTTCTGTTTTTGCTGATGAGAACAAATATACAGGTTCAAATGTTTCAAAGGCTCCATGCGCCATGATATTTAATTGGAACAGTCCATGATGTCTTTGCTGGTGGGATGTATTTCAAAGGCTGTGAAGAAAAGCTATGGGTGTAGCATGCAAACTAATTCATTAATATAACATGCACATATTAAAGAGATGTGGCATTTTTAGGACAGACCTTTGAATAATTAGACATATGAAACAAATATTTTGAGGATGAAGCAAAAGGCATATATCTACAATCTAAACCAGAACTGAGAACACTTTTTCGAATAAAAAAAGATAAGCAGTTAAGAATAAAAAGTTAAGCAAACATAGCTAAATGTCTATGAAGATTCTCAGTCATCCAGGTCATGGTTGTCCCAAAGGTGGTTTTTAAAAGACAACTGGATTTTCTGGTTTTTCTTTGAAGACGTTTTGCTTCTCATTCAAGAAAAAAAGGAGCTGAAGAAGCTTCTTGGATGAGAAGTGAAAGATCTTCAAAGAAAAACCAGAAAGTCCAGTTGCCTCTTTAAAAATCACCTTTGGATTAAACAAGAATAGATATTCCTGGTCCATCAGTCTCTCTGCTTACCTCTTTTGAAACCTAGGAGCCAAAAATGAGACAGCTATACTATGCATCTTCCTAAAAAAATATCTTTAAGTTCTTATCAAACTAAAAGGCACTCTGAATGGTCTAAAACAAACAGCCAATGACTTATGTGATGAATTTTCCCTGCTACAGTTTTTATTGTATCTATCTGCAAGTGACAGCAGCTGAGATCAGAACTAGAAATAAAATTATTGCCTTTTTTATATTAAGTGTAAAATTTATATTCTTGGTATTGATAAAACATGCAGATATTTTGTCATCCTTTCTGATCAGCTCTGCATACTGTCACTGAGCTGTTCAGAATAAAATGGAATCAATTTCCTGTGATTTGGTAGTCTCAAAGATGATTTGTAGCTCAGTATTGAGAGCATAAATAAAGTACCAGCTCTTTGACATTCTGTTATTTATTTCATTGTGTAAAATAGTACTGGACATGTTGTTCAGTACAGAAGACCTAATGAGAAATATGTCATGAGCCAGAAGGCCACCATTAATTTGTGTGTGTTTTAAATACAAGGAATTTTCATTATTTTCTTGACTATGTCAGGTGACAAGTTTCAGTTAATGAGCACATTGTTATCATGCCATAGCATTCTTATTTAAGAAGTTCAAGTGCAGAAGAAATGTAACAAGAACATTAAGAATAGTTGTTTAAAAATTACTTATTTCAATTGCCATGCTCTAAAATTACTGGAAGTTAAAGAGTCATTTTTAAACATTTCTTTGTTACAAAAGTGAGGGCTAGAAATGGATTCTCTATGATAAGAGTGGTGTTCTCAGACTTGTAACAAGAACAACTAGTTGTTTACAAATGGCCCAGGAGGTAGGTGTGTCCAGTGGAAAACATACTGCCTGTCTGCACAATTAATTAATTAATTAATTAATTAATTAATTGATGCATGTGCTTAATAGCTTCTTAGAATAGATACAAGGCACTGAATTTCACTGCATTTCGTACTATGTATATCTGTGCATGTGATGAATAAAATTTGATTTGATTTGATTTAATTTGAAGATGGATTGCTTGTCTATAAAAGGAACATGTGATGCTTAGTTTAAAGAGCTGTGCAAATCTTTGTGTTGAAGATTTTTGCACAGTCATGTATCTTAGCATCTGATGTATCCAGGGAGAAAAGCTAAATTATGGGTGTGTAAGCTTTCCTGCACTGCAGTCTTCAACTGCACAACTCCAATGTGGATGTGAGCTTAAGAAATTCCTTTTGAAATTCAACCCTTTCCTTAGCTTTTGTCTAGACTGACTTCAGCTGGTCACTTCTCCTGTTTGTTTGTTTTTAACTCCTTTGGCCCATTCTGAAAAATCAAACTTCAATCTTTCTTTGAGACTTTGACAGCGTATACTTTCTATTGACCTTTTTTTATGAATCTCCCTCTGGGGGCACCTTCTTGTACTTAATACTGGCTGGTTAAAAACCCTGGAAGGCCCTTTTACTATTTTTCCTGTTGTTTGGGTTAGAAAGGGAAACTGACAGAGTACTTATCATTTTCACCTGTTGAAAAAGCAAGCCGAAATGGTACCATTTCACCTTTTGATATACCTCTCGTTGAAAAGAAAAAAGGAAAGGAAACACACAGCGCTACCATTTTTTCCTGTCATCTGCAGTGGAAGAAGAGACCAGTAGAATGTTTGTTAATTTTTCTTGGTTTAAATCAAAAGAGAAGAAAAAAGAAATTCAAATTCAAATTCAAATTCAAATTAAAATTCAAATTCAATTTCAAATTCAAATTCAAATTCAA
>JAEANM010015199.1:0-13710 GCA_017656035.1 Myanophis thanlyinensis
CTCTACTTACAAAATTTTCAAGTTACAAAACGGCTTCCGGAACGAATTAATTTCGTAAGTAGAGGTACCACTGTATACTGTTAGAGAATGGCACATTTTTAGACCAGCATTTCTTTCTTTCTTGCAGTACAGTTTAGGGAATATGCATGGTCTCTTGTATGGCTTAACTCCAGTCTAACTGTTGATTCTCCATTCACCTCCATTCCAGCATTTCAACAAGGGTCAACTCCAACCAGCCAGATTCTGGTGAATGGGTCTAAGAAATCCGACTCTCAACTCAACATGGAGAGGGTGGAGGAATTTATAACGGTGACTTCACCTGCTGGCGGACAAAAGGCAATTTCTAGCTGCAACTGAATGAAGCCCTCTACTTCCTTTGGTGAGGCATCTCTGCTGCAAAGTGACATAATGCCTGGTCAAGCCAGCCAAATATGCATCGTAACAATGGTTAGAAACAGGTTTTGTTTTTCTCCTCTGTTTTTGCTATGATACTTTAAGAACTTTAAGTTTGATAAGGCATTAAGAAAGTTTCCTATTAGACTGGCAGTTTTCTGTCTACTGTCGATAGTCTTACCTACAGTGATGGACATCTACTGTGATTCAGGAGACTGTTGCAGCAACTATGACAAAAAAGAATCATTCCATCACTCAGTATGCCACCAGCCTGATGCTGAGTGAACAGTGCCGGAATAAAATAAACTCTGTGAGTGTTGAACATACTTGCTATTGAATCTGAGCATGTCAGACATGCCATGGCACTAATTTCTTGGTTAAAAAGGCAGAGAACATCTGTCCTCAGTTAATCAAGGGGCTCATCTGGAAGGCACAATTGTGAGCCTGCCCCCTCTGACCTGAGAAGTCACAGGTTATGAGGAAGATGCTGCTGCTGGAGTAGATGCAGATAATTTTTTTAAAAAAATAAGCACCTTAAGAAGCAACCCAGTGGGATTTGGGAATCCTGAAACTTCTATAAATGAGTTGGTTGTGTCTCCCATTGCTTTCTGCCACAAAGTTAACATTCACTGAGCCAGCGTCCTGACAATCCATAATTTCAATTCAGTGAATCATATCAACATCTAGAATTATGTAACATTGCTAGATCCTTTATCTTAGAATTCTTAGATGCTAAGGTGCAAGGCTTAAGATAAGAATCCATATGCAAGACTGAAGGTTTCTTTATTTCAGTCTTTTGAAGACTGAAGGATGCCACTATCTTCCACTGTCCCATGACTTATTGACGTACTTTGGGACATGAGGAGAAAGCATAAAATAGAACGGTAAGCATTTGCCTTGCCTTTTGAAACATAATTATGAATCCAACATGGAACTGGGAATGTCCTTATCCTTGCTGGTAAGAAGAGGGAGAGTGGGTGCACACTCATCCATCAAAGAGGCCATTTTACCCTTATTCAGGAGTTATGCCTAACAAATAAAGCAGTGTGAAATAGGACTCTGCACTGTCCCCAGTATTACTACCCTTGCTTTCTCATTCCCATTTTTTCATCTCTGTGGAAACTTCCTGTTCTTGAGGAGGAGCCTGCTAACTTCCTAATGTTCAATGACTGGTTGCTCCTTTTCAGTTTTTCTAATCAACATCCAAAACCATAAAGGGAAAGACCTGGGATAGGGCTACTGCATTTAGGACCCTGACGCTACTTGATCTCTTCAGACCAAATGCTTAAAAGGGGCTTATGCACCATAGAATTGGAAGAGATCTGACACAGGAAAACTAATTATTAATAACATTTCAAGAAAATCAATGCACACAGTTGACTTGTTTTTGAAACATGCTTTTTAAATCATTATTTCCTAGCTACTGTATGCTCATTACTTTGTAATTATGCAGATTTATACCAATTAGGAGCATTGGTATAAAAAATGACTATGATCTTAGCTACATGAAAGTCAAAAGAAAATTATGAAAAATCTATCAGTGATAGAAGGTTTGGTCATTAGCGTGAATGTGAAAGACATTCCGTGTATTTACCATATTTTTTGGCGTATAAGATGCACTCCCCCCAAAAAAGTGGGTGAAAATGTCTGTGCGTCTTATACAGTGAATGTTGCCTGAAGCCCCACCCACCAGCCAGCCATTTTTTGGCCTCTGCACGAATTATTTTTGGGCCTTTTTCAGGTCCATTTTTGGGGCTTTTTTGGCCTGGTTTGAGGGCTTTTTTGCTCCATTTTCGGGGCATTTTAGGCCCATTTTCAGAGCTTTTTTCTGCCCATTTGGGGGGCTTTTTCAGGAAAAAGGCCAAAAAAAGCTCCCAAAATGGGCCCCCCAAACCCTCAAAAACTCCAAAGCTTCAAAAATGAGCCAAAAAGCCTCAAAAATGCCCCCAACAAATCCTCTAAAATGGGCCAAAAACTTCAAAAATGGACCCAAAAAAAGCCTCAAAACAGACCCAAAAAAGGCCCAAAAATAGGGCTCACACAGACCAAAAACTTTTCTTTTCCTCTACTAAATCTAGGTGCGTCTTATATTCAGGTGGGTCTTATATGCCAAAAAATATGGTAAGTTTCATATGATTGGTCATGACATGCAACTTCACAGTCTGAAAATGATCTGTACATTGTCTGAAGCCTTATGTAATGTCTGTGACTATCAGTAGCATCATTTGCTATAGATCAGAGTTCGCCAACCTTGGCAACTTTAAGACTTGTGGCTTTGCTGGCTGAGGATTTCTGGAAGTTGAAGTCCAGAAGTCTTAAAATTGCCAAGGTTGGAGACCGCTGCTATAGATGATGAAAATATTGTTCTGTTCTTCCAGTCACTCAATCTCCTCTGCTTTTCTTTGGTCCATGACAACTGTTGGTGGCATTCCATGTTGTCAGTCTCCACTGCTATTTCCGTCTCTGGGCATCACCGCTCTTGTTTAAATAATGTTGACCAACTATAATGAGCAATTATACATCTGCTTCTGACAAGCTGTACCTCCCAAAATTTGATAAAATTATTAAGGATTCTGTAACTCTTAAAAATAAGGAGTAATATGAAAGTGGGTACCCTGCTGATTGAATTAGGAGTTTTAAATTAAGTTATTTGATTGAATAAATGCAAGCTCATTTTCCTGTTCTAAAAGTAATTCACCAGAATGTTGAAATAAATGAGGGCTTTACAATGTTTTTGAATATCTAGTATCTTAAAAGTAGTTAGACTTTATGGTGCTGTAAAGATTCCAGAATGTTTTTCTTTTATCCTTTCATTATAAATAATTTGAATAAATTTATTTAAAAAACAACCAACATGGCTCTGGTTTTAATATTACAAAATGTTGCGAAGGCTGATTTTAAAATTACTTGCAGGAAAGCCTCCCCAAACTGCAATGGGATTTCTCTTACATGTCACATAATCACTTTGCATTGCAAAAAATGTTGTGGTGGAAATCCTAATACACATGCTTACTTTACATAAAGTGCAGGTTTATGGATTATGTATCCTTTTGCGTAGAGATAAACTCATCTGGGACTGTGCTACTGAGGATGATTGGAGCAGTAGAGACATTGTCTTCCAGGAAAATTTGACCTTCATTTCTGTTCTTTTCTAGAGGAACCACTGTCCTCTTATTCTAATGGTTCATAGAGTGGTTAATAATCTATTCTAAGATCAGAAACTTAACAATGCTTTTGCACCCAGTGAGTTTGGACTTCTGAACTTCATTTCTGATCTACCTAGTGGACTTAACCCACATTCAACCTTTTTAGTGGTTAACACATTCTGCGCTTTCAATACATCGTTTTACAGCTTTTGTAAAGTAAGGAGAGATCTGTTTCATTGGTTTATAAGATAAGGTAGGTATAACTTTTTCCATATCACATATACAAGTATCTTGTCAAGAATATATTATTCACCCGTGCTTTCATATAGGCTCATTGTGTTGCAGTTGCCACGTCTTCAGACATTCATGTCCGGTACAGTCTTTGAAGTGAAAATGAAAAATAAATCAGCAGGAGCCCAATGGCAGAAGAATTGGAATCTCAGTTTTTTCTCTCTCTCTTTCAACCCATTCTTGCTTTTTTGTCTCTGCTTATTAGTGCTAAAATCAGTTCAACTGCATCTCTTCATTTACCACAAAATCCTTCTCCATCCCACAGCTACAAATATTCTCTATTGATAGAAGAGACAATCATAAATTTTGTGGATGACAGCAAGTCAGTGAAGATTTATAACACTTCAAAAGACTAGTTTAAGATTCAAAAGGATTCTAATAGATTTGAACATCAGAATTTATTCAACAAAATATTTTTCAGATGTGAGAAATGTAGGATTTTGCATTTATGTAGGAAAAGCTAAATGCAAAGGAACAGGTAGCTCAACAGAAGTATTTATTAGAAGGATCTGGATGTCTTGGTAGACCACAGATTAAGCATTGTGCCATAAATATTACACAGTAAGAACCAATGCAGCTTTGGGCACACCAACAGATACATAGTGTTAAGAACATGGAAGGTCTTAGCATTGCTGTGTACGCCATGGATCTGACCATACTTGAAATAGTGGGTCCAGTTCTGGTCACCACAGTACAAAAAGATGCTAAGAAATGAAGTTGTTAAGAAAAGGATGGTAAAGGTACAAGGCAAGGGTGCCCACTATCTCCGTTATAGTTCATTCTAACACTGGAAGTATTAACAAGGATTATTCAGAAAGATATGCAAATCAAAGGATTGGAAATTAAAGGAGAAAATTACAAATTACAAGCCTTCACAGATGACTTAATTTTCATTTTAGAAGACCCATTGCAATCAGTCTTTAGGCTTATGGAGGAATATGGAGAAGTAGCCAGACTAAAAATAAAGAAAAAACCAAAATGATAGCCAAGAATATGACAAATAAACAGACGATTTGACTAAAAGAATAAACATTCAGATATTGAAGAGAGTGAAATACTTAGGAATCTGCTTAAGGTGTATAAGGTGTATAACAAAGAGAATAATTATACTAAACTAATAAATCAGGAAAATTTGGAGAGATGGAAGAATTTGCAATTCTTCTTTATTGGTAGAATATGGGTAGAATAGTGGTAATAAAAATGAATATCCTGCTAATAAAATATATTTTTATTTCAAAATATACCCATAAAATTAGAGAAGAAATATTTTGAAAATTTGAATAAAATAATGTTTAAATTTATATGGCAAGGAAAGAAACCAAGAATTAAATTGAAATTACTGCAAGAATCAAAAGAAAAATGAGGGTTTGGTTTGCCTGATTGGGAACTGTACTATTAAGCTGCAACATTTACATGGATAAAAGAGTGGATAACCTTAAGGAATAAGAGATTACTAACTCTGGAGGGCCACGATATTCAACTAGGGTGAAATGCATTTCTTTGGTATGGAAGAAACACAGCACATCAATATTTTCAAAGGCACTATATACAGTAAGACATGCTCTATTGATGGTATGGAATAAAATCAAACAACAAAATTATATGTAAGTACTGGTCTGGCTCTCCACTCTAGAAGTGTTGGTATACCCAAATCTTATAAACATGGGAAAAATTGTCTCATACAAGGATATATTAAATGAAAAAAGTGGAACTGAAAACTAGACTAGAATTAAAAGAAGAAAGGTAGAATTGGAGGTCATACCTACAAATACAACCACACTATGTGAAGGATGTGAAAGTGTGGGGTATTAATAGAGAATTGACAACACTAGATAAAATTTTATTGGGGACAGATAACAAATTGATAAAGGTAATTTATAAATACCTACTAGATTACAAAATGGAGGAAGAACAAGTCAAAGAGACAATGGTGATATGGGCCAAAAATTTTGGGTGTAATATTGAACTGGAAAGGTGGCAGAAACTATGGGTAAGAAACAGGAAATTAACACTGGCTACATCATACAAAGATACTCTATATAAAATGTTTTACAGATGGCACCTTCCCCTGGCTAGATTGGCCAAAATGTTTAGTAACACTTCCCCGAAATGTTGGAAATGCAATCAAGTACCAGGCATGTATTACCACATGTGCTGGACATGCAAAAAAGCAAGGAAATTTTGGCTACATATCCAGATGTGGTTAGAAAAAATGGTTGGGCAAAGTTTAGAATTCAAAACAGAATTATTTCTATTAGGAATTATAAGAGAGGGCTATAGTAAAGGGTTGACATATTTAATATTAAAACATTTTGACAGTACCGAGAATGGTATATACCCAGTAATGGAAAAGTGAAAATGTTCCTTTAGAAAGGGAGACAATAAATAAAATATTGGTTTGTGCAGAAATTGAAAGATTGACATTAGAATTAAAAAATAAAGGAGAGACAGAATATCATGATATATTGAATAGATTTTATCAATGGTTGGAATTGAGAGGTGGGAGTTGGAATAGGAATTAACTAGGATTCATAGACCTGGAATATGACGTTATATATAAAAATGAGGATATTGGGCAAAATAATTGTACAAAATCAGCAATGTATGAAGAGTATATACGTTATTTGTCTTGTATTTTAGTATGCATGGTGGATATAATGCCAGGATGGTCACATTGTGTCCAATATTTTAATACGTAAACAATAAAAAGATATAAAGAAACGAAAAAGAAAAGAGGTAAAGGATTTG
Organism: Myanophis thanlyinensis; assembly: GCA_017656035.1. Lineage (NCBI taxonomy): Eukaryota > Metazoa > Chordata > Lepidosauria > Squamata > Homalopsidae > Myanophis > Myanophis thanlyinensis. Next base: position 6,579 of record JAEANM010015199.1, read on the forward strand.
GAGGCTAAATCCCATGAAGAACACTTAAAGGAATTTGGTATGTTTAGCTGAATGAAATCTTAGGGCAGAAGGCACAGGGTGTGGATTTGTTCTCTATAGCTCCCTGTGGGTAAGACAATAACCAGTGGGAGGAAGTTAACAGAAAAAGCTCCAGACTTGAAATTTCTTGTGATAATTATTAAACAATGGAATAGCCTGCTTCTTAATGCCATGAATGTCTATCACTGGATGTTTTCAAGGTAAGATTGGATAGCTCTTTGTCCAGGATAGTATATGGATTTTTGCTCAGAAAAATGGGTTGGACTAGAAGACCTCTAAGGTCTCTTTCAATGCAGTGATTCTATGAATTCCCAGTCTTTTTTGGTTGCCTTCAGCTATCAAGATGTCTTGAGCTGATTTTATTTAAGAGCATGCTTGCTTCTTGCCAAAGAAAAGTGAGAACAAATGCTTATCTCCTTGATATTCCATAACACCCAAATACATTTCCCTTCCTCCTTACTAGGAGGAGGAAAGAGGCTTTGCTATTGATTTATAAATCTTTCACCCACATGAGCAGATGCGCCAAATTTCATGGTGTCATGCTTTTAGTTTTCTGCCAAGCATTGGTAAAGAAGCAAACATGGCCTATCTATTTACTACTCCCTTTTATTGGAAAAGAGTTACTCTTCTACTTGCATGCACATTACATAAGGATGTTCTAGATGCATGAAAATGATTTTTTTTCTGTGTTAGAGGCTGTCCAAGATAAGGTCAGAGTCTACCCCACCCTCCAAGAACAAGTGATCTGTTTGGAATAGGAAGGTCTGATACTTCCAACAGACAACATAGCAAGAGATGGGAACTCTGTAACTACAGGTTCCTTGGGAAAGAAAAGCTGTTCTGTTTTGCCAGAAAAGTCTGAGTCATTTGCTCTTGAACTGTGAAGAATAAATCCTCTCCACTGACCTTTAAAACTTGCATCAGCTGCCTAAAAATGTCTGGGAAAAATTGTGTAAGAATAACCACATGTGGCATAGCACTGACTTGACCAGCTGGAGAAAATATTGTCCCAGTAAGGCAACTTTCTGCAGGCTCTGTGTTGAAGCATTTCTTCTCTTCAGCTTCTCTTTATTTATTTTTTTAAACTAGGATTCATCCTTCCCTCTTGAATACTGTATGACGTGTTTCCATTCATGGTCTGACTCAGGTGTAATCAGAAACCAAGCTTTAGCAAGCTTTAGGCTAATATCCCAAACTTCTTTGAACTAGGGAGAACATGAGGCATTTTGACATTATATTATTAGGATTATTATTTATAGTCTCACAAAATGTGTGTCTCAGTGGGCATGGTCAGTCACAGAGCATAGGTTTTCCAGAAGACTGGTGAAGCTGTCCACTAGCACTTGTCTCTGCCAATGTCTTCTTACTACCCCGATGTTTGGAGATGGTAAAAGAGAAGAAGAAATTATTTCCTTACACCAAGGTGTAAGGAAATCTAGGTAAATAACAAGAATTCTTTAGACTGCATTGCATACCACACTGAACCACGAATGTCCAGAGTTCTTACTGCTTTCATCCAAATGAGAAAAGCAGTATTTCATTGTGACGCCCATGTCATATGCATATGCCACAACACTCTGTCTGTCTGTCTGTCTGTCTGACTGTCTGTTGTGGAAAATCCAATAAATTTTTTATTAAAAAAAAGAATCTTCATGCTCTTACATTCTTACTGCTATTTTCAAGATGACAGCCATTCACTAGGATTCTGAAGCACCTGAGAATCAAGGGCAAAAAACGTGCTTGGGGAATGTGTGTTGCTATTGTTGAGTTCAGTAAATTCAATAATGGTCCATTGACCTTCCTTCTCTGAAACTTCTCAAGCCAAACACAACCATTTTAAGGAGATGCAGACAAGTATTGTGTTCAGCTCTCAATGTGCTCTAAATCATCCTTTTGCCTCAAATACTTATCCTTAGCATTGAAATTACTGACAGAAAGGTTTTTTTTCTAGTAACATATAAGGTCAAGATAGTAGAGAATAATTCTCTTCTTCAGAGCTCAGTTAAAAGAGATCCTAGCTGTATCCTTGACACTTCCGTAGTTGTGAAACAGATGCCACCATGTAGTGGTGAATTGTTAACTGATTGTTAGCACTACCTCTTCTAAAGTGTTTTGTCTTTAAATTTATTTTACATACTCTTCAACTGGGACATTGCATTCCTTTTCTTTCCTCAATACACATGTAAAAACCATGAAGCTACAGATAAGCTGCAACAGCAGCAGTTAATTTCAGGATTGTCTTCAGTTCAGGCTCAACTGACCCATCTGCAGGCTTTGGTCAATCTCATAATTGCAGGTTCTCAAGACAGTTTACCTGCATGATACATACATACTTCATGTTTTTTGTTCTTGGTTTTGAGTCATCTGAGAATTGTTTTTGGATTAAATTTTTCCATAGCTTTGTAGGTCCTGTGATTAATTGGATAAAACGCTATAAAATTGTTTTCCAAAAATAATTGCCTCAAAACAGATATGCAGCAGGTGAATTATATAAAATGCAAATTTCCATTAAAATGTATTTACCAGGACAACCATAGGCTACTCTTGAGACAACAACACTATTCAGCAGTATCTATTATAGCCTCAGAAACCACATTGATTTCTCCTTCCAGTTGAGTTTTTTTTTTTTTGCTGCTGTTCTGCTGTGAAAGATAATGAAAAAGAAATAGTTGAGAATTTAATGTCAAAAAAATTATAAATAGTTAAAATTGTGCTGCTAATTTGGAGCAGAACAGAGAATAAGTAACAATAAACAGCACATATCCTTGAACCAACTGTTTAGCATAAGATTATACAGGTAGATTTATATCATACAGTATAGTAAGGCATAATAGTATCTTTGGTTTTGAATAACGTATTGTTAAGAATCCAAATATTCTTGAAATAGCACTCATAAGAAAGAAGGGCATTAATGAAAACAGTGCTGCAACAGCAGCTGCCCTTTTGGAATGTCATCTCTAATATTCTAAAAATGAAGCTTTAAAATTTGCAGATGATAATATACGTTTAAGAGAACAACATTTTGATTCAAAATGACTTCTTGACATGCTGAAACATTGGACTAAATTCAACAGAATGACATGACATAGCAAAAAAGAAACATATAGAACTGGACAGAAATCTAGGACTTATAATAGAACATCTGCGGAACATCAGCAAACTGCATGATGAAATAGCTAAAACAGCTTGCACAATCTTGGACTGCATTAGTAAAATGCCTTAAACTCACTACATGTAGCTCCATTGTTATGGAGCTACATACATACTATTCCATACTTGGAATTCTGGCATCACATGAGATAAAATGGAGAAGCTGGAGTGATTTCAAAGTTACCATACGTTACCATGAGGGATCTGGATTACTAACCTTAAAGGAACTGGGCAGGTTTTGTTTGCAAAGAGGTGACTGAGGAAGGGAGGATAGTTTATGTGTGAAGGCTTTCAAATAGGACTTTTTTGAAGTACAATAATTCAATTCAATCCTTTATTGTCAATGCACAACATGTGTGCAGCGAAATTGAGTAAACACATTTAACTTGCTATTTTAATTTTGAATGTGTATTTTTATTTTCTAGTAAAAGGTCATGGAAAACTAATTCAGTGTAGTGTTAAGGCATCCGATTAGAAACTGGGAGACCATGAATTATATTCCCACCTTAGACTATCCTAGAAGAGTTCAAATCACGAGGACCAGATGGATTACACCCCAAAGTTCTAAAGGAACTGGCAGATGAGATCTCAGAACCACTGAACTATATCTTCCAAAGATCCTGGAGCACCGGGGAACTGCCAGAGGACTGGATAAGAGCTGATGTAGTTAAAAGGGGGAAAAAAATATAGATCCAGGAAACTACAGACCTATCAGCCTGATCTCAAGCTAGCAGGAATAGCCAACACTCCAGAAGTTAGGCTTAAGATACAGAAGGATCTTCACAGACTTGAACATTGGGCGCTATCTAACAAAATGAAATTCAATGATGAAAAAAGTAAGGTTCTTCATTTAGGCAAGAAAAACAAAATGCACAGGTACAGTATAAGTGGTACCTTGCTCAGTAATAGTAACTGTAAGAGGGATCTTAGAATACTAGTGGATAATCATTTAAATATGAGCCAGCCGTGTGCTGCAGCTGCCAAAAAAGCCAACACAATTTGAGACTGCATTAACAGAGGGATAAAATCAAGATCATGTGAAGTGTTAATACCACTTTATAATGCCTTGCTAAGGCCACACTTGGACTATTGCATCCTGCTTTGGTTGCCAAGATGTAAAAAAGATGTTGAGACTCTAGAAAGTGTGCAGAGAAGAGCAACAAAGATGATTAGGGGACTGGAGTCTAAAAGTTATAAAGAATGGTTGCTGGAACTGGGTATGTCTAGTTGATGAAAAGAAGGACTAAGGGTGGCATGATAGCAGTGTTCCAATATCTCAGGAGCTGCCACAAAGAAGAGGGAGTCAAGCTGGTTTGTTTTTAGAAAGGAGAGACAGACTTGAATTGTGAACAAACAGCTTTTTATTAATCAGACACTCCAGACCGACTGAACAAACAGGGAACCATTCAACTATTTATAGTATTTACAAATTTACATCTTCCAATCAGAGCAGGATTCTCCCGCTCTCTTTATTATAATTGACAAACTGCTTGTCTCCAAGCATACCATATATGGTATGCTGTCTCCCAGAACACCATATATGGGTACAGAACACAAGCTGTTCTCCAAAGCATCTGAGGGCTGGACAAGAAGTGATGGGTGGGAACTAATCAAGGAGAGAAGCAACTTAGAACAAAGAAAAAGTTTCCTGACAGAACAATTAATCGGTGGAACAACTTGTGTCCAGAAGTTGTGAATGCTCCAACACTGGAAGTTTTTATGAACAGATTAGATAACAATTTATTTGAAATGGTATAGGGTTTCCTGCCTAAGCAGGCAGTTGGACTAGAAGACCTCCAAGGTCCCTTCCAACTCTGTTATTCTATTCTATTTTCACAACAAAGGATATACTAAAAAGATACTTTTTTTCAAAATATTATATACACATAGCTGTACAGAGAGAACATATGCACATTAACATTTATAGTTGAATTTGCTAGATTCACACTTTCAAAGATAATAATAGCAAAGTAAATAAGGTCTTTCTAGGGAAATAAATCATTTGTCTGCCAACATCTGCCTTGGATTATTTGAATTTTTAAAGTTGTACCGGGATTGATTATTATAAAATACCAAGTTAGCAGAATTATTCAGGTCTAATCACCATTTCTAGACCGATATTCAAGTGACAATGAGCTCAGGTTTGCTGGAATTTGATTTTATGGAATAATTACTTCTGTCTGGAAATTTACCCATTGCCTTGAGTAACCCTTCAGTGAATACTAAATATCCCATGAAAAATTAAGAGCTCTCATTCATAGTTTCACAGAATATGTATTATTTTCTAGTAACTGATGATGATGAAATATTTGGACCCAAAAGAAAAGTTTTGAGTTCATACAATATTTTCTCTCCTAGAGAGACAGAAGATTTATTATCTGTTTGCAGAGAAATGATAAATCAAATTCATATCTGTACCGAAACTAATTTTACTCATTTATATCTTTTCCTGTAATTAAATGGAAGTCCTTAAAATAAAGAAGTTCTGTTCTTTGGCATTTCTGTAATACCTACTTATTTGTCTATCAATACAGTGTTAATAGATTAATAACTTCTAGCACAAGAATATCTCATTTTACAAGTGCGGTTGAATTAAATATCAGATATAGCTCAGATTAGTTACAGAATTGCACGATTGTAAGACTTCAATTGCCTTGGGTAATCCTTTGGTTGTAGTAGCTTGACTTAGTCTTAGAAGATTGGCTGTATGTCTTTTAATATGATATAATATCTAACTTTGCATAAGTTGATATTTTAGCAAATGTATAATATATTGTTCAGCTTTGCACTGTGTCATTGTGGTTTTGAATATTAGAATGTCATCAACATGATAAAAACTTCTGTCTATAAATCTAAGTTAGAACATTTCTGGGCAAGGAGAATTTAAAGCAATGTTTCCCAATTTCATAATTTTAAGATGTGTGGCTTCAAATCCTCAATTTACCAGCCAGCATGAAGTTCGCATATCTTAAAATTGCCGAATTTGAGAAACACTGTTCTAAAGTATCTCTTATATTTTTCAGAATGAAATGATAAAAGTTGCAGTTTCAACTTTGTCAAGTTCACAATTTACTTCAGCTTTTTTTTTTTTTTTGCAATACATGTACTGATGCAATAGTAATGCTACTTATCACAACTCTCTGTTTAGGCAAATTCAGTAGTGCAGCTTTCCTCAATTGTGAGGCTTTTTAGCCTGGTATATTTTACATCATTTTTTGTTTTTTTCCAGCCAAAATAGCAATTAGAATGATGGAAATTAAAGTCTATTAAAACTGTATTATTATATCACTAACCATCAATTGAAGACAAATGGTTCAAATATCTCCTTAGTTGTTGGATCTCTTAGATGATGTTTCTCAGCTTCAGCAACTTTAAGATGAGCGGAATTCCCAGCCAGTAAATCCACATATTTTTAAAGTTGTTGAAGATAAGAAAGAGTGTCTTAGGACTTCTGGGTAAGGAAAGTTGAGCTAGCAGGTCATCAAAGAAGCAAAGAAGATGGTATGGACATGGCTAAAGCACCAGCAAATAGACTAGGCTCACAAAACCTCTCCAGATAAGAAGAGTATAGGAGATCATTTGTTTATGCTCTAGATAGCTTCTCCTTACAAGGAAACCACTACTAGCTGCTTCCTACAGATTTGAGGGGTTGAAGGGATGCCATAATTCACTCAACCACAGCCTTTGAAAAGACACTAGGTTCACTACCTCCATATCTAATTTTCAAAAATTACCTATCTTTTAAGGGTATTAGAGATCTTCAAAGCAACAAGTCTGTAAAGCCACATGGTGAGTTTACCTTCTTTCCAGAAGAAAAAAGAAATTACCTATATCCTTTAAATTACCTCATTCTTTAAGAATTTGAAGTTTGAAACAAATGTCAAAAAGCTAAAATAGACATTAATCTAAAAAATGACAAAAGTTCATAAATTATTATTATTAT
>JAEANM010015200.1:0-13710 GCA_017656035.1 Myanophis thanlyinensis
TATGGCTCTTACTGAAATAAATTTCCAAATATTTTGTTTTCATGGCTCTCTGAGTCAAAAAGGTTCCCGACCCCTGATCTAGTACTTGCTATCTATTATACCATAAGAATATGTATATATCTGCTACTCTGGAATATAAGATAAATGAGGTCTGATCTACTCAACCCGGTTGGTGCAGTGCAATTAATCGTTTTTCTAAGGCAGGAACACACAACCGTACAGGTTATAATGGCAAGTGGATCAGAGTTGCTGTCACTAAACAATGTACAATGTCATATGATTGTCACTTAGCAGTCCCAGTTGCCATTGTTAATGAAAGACTGCACAGGTCATTAAGCAAAGATCTCATACAACCACAACTTCAAACTTTCTGCCGGCATCCCCATTGACTTTGCTTCTGGAAGACTAGCAGGGAATGTTGGAAATCATGCTCACATGATCGCAGGGGCTCTGCAATAGCTGCAAAAGCCACTTTGAGAACCTCCTCCTCATTCAGCAATGTTGCAAGTTTGAGTGGTTCTATCCACCCACATTTAAACGCTCCCAAATTAAAATATAATTTTTAATATTCATTGATACATTAATGCATTCATTATTAATGCTTCATTAATACAACACATTTTTTTCTAAAAAGTATTCCCATTTGCAAAAGAATAGAATAACAGTGTTGGAAGGGACCTTGGAGGTCTTCTAGTCCAACCCTCTGCGCTTAGGCAGGAAACCCATTTCAGACAGATGGTTGTCCAATCTCTTCTTAAAAACTTCCAGTGTTGGAAAAGACCTACTTGAACCGAAATGGCACTCTACAATCATTATCTCCAAATTGTAATCCTGTGTTTGTTTAATCAGGCTGTAATTTATAATATCATGGGAAGAAAGATACAAGATTTTTACAGTTTCTTGTCTGCTGCTGTGTTGTAATGCCTCATTTTAAACTAGTTGTGCTGCACAGGGTCTCTTAGAATATTGGGCTTTTTAAAATATAAGACAAGAACTGCCATAACTGATGATAACTGCCTTTAAGAAAATGTTGTTTTAAGTATGAGTATATGTGTCTGAGTGTGTGTGTGTGTGTGTGTATGAGGGAGGGAGAGAGAGATCTACTTAGAAAATATGGGTGATTGAAAGATGCATATGGATATAAGTAAAATCCAACTATGATGTTAATATTCTTTTTCCTAATCGTATATTTCATAACTTGGACCTCCTCTTAATATTAATAATGGTATTAATTGGGATAGAAAACCACAGTGTTTAGTACAAAGAACTTCAAAACAAGACTGTACAGTTCAGGATTAATGCTTCGCTAATCTGTGAGGTTTTCTCAAATTAAGCTTGACTCCTGATGACTACACAAATCCCTTTTTACCAGCAATACAGAACTGCCTTCTTCTGCAATTATTCTCCAGAATTGTTATAGAGCCCTTGGTGGCCTCTCATCCAAGCTGCCCACATCTAACTTCGCTTAGTTTTTTCCAGAACAGCCAAGTGCTACAATGTGCTGAAGCAATTTCCAAGGTATTAATTGAAACAGTAGTTATGATCTATAAAGGTATGTTGGAAAGACCCAGTGAGATACTACTGTACAAAGAGATGCTGCCTAGAGTAAGAGTCAAGTAAGAGAGAGCATAGCCCAAAGCTGGATAGTGGACAGAGCAAGATGCTCAGAAGGGACCCTCCCGAGTTTCTCAGAGTGTAAAGAAGACAATGGGAGAATTGTACTTTCAGATATGCAAGATTCTGTTAATTTTATGTTTTTATTTGGAAAATGTCTATTGTCATGGTGACTCCAGGCAGCTGACAGGAAATAAAAACACAATAGAAATAAATAATAATAATTTAAAAAATAAAATAATAACACCCACCCCAGCAACCACATACACACACACACACACACTCACACACACGTAGGTATTTAATGGGCTCCATCTGCTCTGGGTACCCCAGGCCTGCTGTCAGACCCATGTCTTCAGAGCTTTCTGAAAGAGTGTCAGAATGGGGGCCAATCTAATTTCCAGAGGGATGAAGTTCCAGAGGGAGGGACATATCATGAAGAAAAGCCCTTCTTCTGTTGGGCTCTGGATAACCTGGGACGTGGAAGTTATGGTTGTTATGGTTTCCATGAAATACCAGGCTACCTCCAAGCCCACCACCATGGAAGTTCCCCAGAACTATAAGCCTGGGCAGGGGTGGGCAATTACGACTCCTTCATGACTCGTGGACTTCAACTCCCAGAATTCCTGAAATTCTCCTGGGGGCAGAAAACGAAACTGGTACTAAACACCAAGGTTCCTTGTGCCTCCCTTTCCTCCCATAACGTAAGTTTTCACAATAAAATATTGTGAAATTATTAGAATAATTAGTATATCTGGTCCTGTTTCCTATCTGCTCTACCTGGTAAGGTTGACATTATTATCTGCCCACACTATAATTCACAATGGGGCTTTAAGATTGGGAAATTAAGTGCTATAAAATGCCTTATACTGTATGAAAATAAAGATGATTTAATGTTTTTTTAGCATTGCTTAAAGGAAGTAATACACAAGTAACACATTATTTTGATTACTGAGCTGATGGTCGCTCCCAGGGTTTCCATTGCCACTGGTGCTGTTTTACATTAGCAAGAAATCTGCACCTGAATAATAAGAAACGTGACCTTGTGATTTTCTCTGGTTTGGGCTTGGCAACATTTCTGACCTGAGAATGCTACAGTTTACTGAGGTCAGATATCTACTGTTACTAGCAAAATTAGCTCCACTTATAAACATGCCATATCACATGTCAACAGTCTAATCCCATGTGCAGCAAAAATTGCTGGAAGGATAATTTATAATTTGGAAGAGAAAAATAAACAAGTAAATATTAAAAGCAACAACTCTTAACTTCAGTTTGATTGATAGGACTATTGTTGTTTTCACTCATCAATTGATTCTTTTATTTTTAATGACTGATGCACTGAAATTTACATGGGTTCCCTCGTAATCATATTAAAGGAATTTATCAGCTAATGAAATTAAAAAATTAAATTAACAAAAACCACGATGCTCTCTTCTTTGATGACCCTTTAACTGTTACTTAATTTTTATTCTAATTCAGGCATTCTACCTAAGGAAATGTAGGATATAAATTGTCTAATAAATGAGTTAATAAAATAAAGAGTTGCCTTAATAAATAAATAAAAATAATTTCCAGAATACAGGTTTTATTTGGTTCAGCTTTTTGGCATTGTTCATTTACTTCTATTTATTCCTGGAGCCTTTTGCAAATATAAGTCATTTTTTTTTTTTGCAGCCTACAACACTAGTTTCTAAATTTTGAGGTTATTTCCCAGAAAGGCCAGATGCTGAATACCCATAATGCACCCCAAAATGCTCCAGGCAGAGCATAAGCAATAAGTCCCAACTGATTTTTAATAGGGTTGGCAGTAACCTTGTACTTTCTATAAAAGGGGAAAAATACAAAGTAATCTTATTCTGCATAGATATGATATAGACTAGAACAGTGGTGGCGAACCTTTTATGTCATCAGGTGCCGTCCTTAGTGCCGGAAAGGCACACCAAACTGTCCCATGAGCCATGCACAGCCCCACTGGCTCTGTAGCCCGTTCTTGCGCTCCTCACGCACAGCCCCCACAGCCCGTTCTTGTGCTCTGTCGTGCGCTAGCCAGCTGGCTGTTGCCGCGCAGGAGCATCAAAACCTGGAAGTGCAGCATCCCAGCATGGTGCGTATGCACGTGCGATGAACAGCTGGCTGGCACGTATGTGCATATCAGAAACCGGACATTCAGCTCTTGGAGCATGCATGCGTGCTGGGACACTGCACTTCTGGGTTTCGGCGCTCCTGCACGGCAAAAGCCAGCTGGCTAGCGCATGACAGAGTGCAAGAACAGGCTGCAGAGGGTGCGTGCACTGGAACACAAGAATGGGCTGCAGAGCCAGAGGGACTGCGTGGGGCACGCGGGATGGTTTGCTGTGCCAGAAAGCTCGTGGGATGGTTTGCCGTGCTATTTCCGGCACACGTTCCATAGGTTCACCCCCACTGGACCAGAGGATAAACTCATAACTAAGATAGCCAACATGCTTGAATACAAAAATGTTTAAGATTAGGTTTTGCAAAGAAAAGCTTTTGATACTGTATGTCTCTTGCTTATTTAGGATACAATCAGTGCTTGCAGTCAGGTGGATTTTTGTGTATATGTGTTTGTGTGTCTTTGAATCAGTGTTGACACCTGGAAATAGTTTTCATGGCAAGAGTTCAGCGTTCAAGTAGCTTGCCATTGCCTCCTTCCTTGGGCTGAGAATGAATGACTGGTCCAAGGTCACCCAGCTGGCTCTGTGCCTCAGGTGGGACTACAATTAATAGTCTCCTGGTTTCTACTCTGTTGCCTTAACCATTATATCAAACTGTCTATCGGATAAGTAGTGGTGTGGAACACTAGTTTCAAAGTTATACAATTGGAGGTGGAACCAATTCTCAGAACACATGCTTATCTCAAATTAAAAGAAGCAACCATCATGCTGTGAAAAACAGCAAAATCTATGCTTACATTTACAAACGTACTGATTGTAGTAACTTGATTAGCTTTCCAATATAAACATCTTCTTTATTAGATTTTTTATTAGATTCAAATGCAGAGCCATGCTTCACGAGATCATCAGAAGCCAAGTAGGGAAAACAAGTAATTGAAGAAAGGGAAAATTACTATGCATTTTTTTACTCTCTCACGAAGTCTGATAGTGGGGTGAGGGGGAGATAAACACTGGGAGTTCATTAAGTGACTCCTCTTTTATTTAGTGCATGAATGTATCAAGTACACAGCATATATCTCTATATCAAGCAACTCCTCCAAAACATTAAAACCATTAGAAAGATAAAATCTGAATCCAGAGAAAGAGTTCCAAGAAAAAATGGGACAAGAAGTTCAAATGTCAAGGTCTTCAATTCTCCTGCTTCTTCTATTTTTTCCAGTTTGTTTATATAACTAAAACTGAGAAGATTGGTTGGAAAGAGAAACTGACACTAACAGTTTGCCAGCATTATGAACATTGGCGATATAATGCCAAGATACAGGTGACTTAATCAATTGTTCTACTGAAAACATCTTGGAAATGTAAGAGCTGCCTAAAGATGTAATTATGTTTGTCAAGTTGCATTATTTCAAATAGAAACAAATGGCAACAATAAAAGACAATGTTTATTTATTTATGTTCTTGTGGTCTGAGGCCAAAGAAAACCCTCAATAAGCAATACCACAAATAAGCAGAAGCTAAAAGAAATAATTGGAAAATAAATAATACTATCTTGAACCAGTTAACAAGTTTAAATACCTTGGAATCATCCTTCAATCATCTACAGCATAAAAGAAACAAATAAATGATATTACTGCTTAAGCAGAGAACATCTCTAATGCAGCAATGCTATGCACCAACCTCAAACCCAATAATTCTGTCCCTGCTACAACTTGTGTAAGGCCAAGATGTTAGTCTGTTTTGTTACTGAGCATCACTCTACATCAGGGATGTCAAACTTGGTTTCATTGAGGGCTCCATCAGGATTGTTTCTGACCTTGAGGGGCTGGGGTGGGCATGGCCAGGGTGAGCATAGCCATCTCAACATCACTCATGTTGGGGGCACCTTTGGTGGCCTGAGGCCTCTGACAGTGAAAACAGGCTCCTGAGCTCCATTTTGAGCTGTGACAGCCTTCTGCAACCCTCTGCCAGCAAAAATGGAGCTCGGGAGGGCCAGCTAGCAGAGGCACTGCAGGCCGATCTTTAGCTGTTTCCAGGGCAGCCCTATAGGCCAGATCTAAGCATTGCAGGGGCTGGATCCATTCCCCGGGTCTTGAGTTTGAGATCCCTGTTCTACATATATATAATCCTTAAAACCTCTTGAACTATTCAAATGAAATAAAATGGCTGTACATTCTTTGGTAGAAATATAGTATTTTTTTATATAAGCGTGTAGATTTGCCTCAGCTGGGGTCTGCCTGTGTAAGCTAGCTCCACTAGCCAGCAGAGCTGATATGCTCTGGCCATCTGGTCGAGTAAAGGCAGATTTGAAGTCGATTTGGCAGGAAGGACAAGGACCTGAACCTGACACCCAGCTGATAGGCACTGATCGCCCTCCCCTTGCAGGGAGAAATTACATGATCCTTAGCGGCTTCCCTGACAAATCTGATGAATTAAGTGGGTCTGACCTGAATCCAATTGAATCCAATTGCAGAGAATCTAATGATCCTATGAAGCTCCTGAAAACCCTTTAATCCTCGATCAGACTGAGTCAAAAACTGGAACAGACCACCAAAGGAGGCATGTTTCAATTGGTCGACTCAGTCACATGATCGGAACAGGAGACAACTCGTATAATTGGATTCTCTGCAATCAGCACAACTAGAGAATGGCCTTTCCTTTTTTTTGGCTCACATAATAATATCTTAACTCTTTTTCTTCCCTCTAGCACTTTCATGCAGGTGCAGGGTTTATTTTTTTCAAATGAGTGTTGATCCATGGGTTATGATAGAAGTTGACAGATCAGCTTGTTGCCTGAGTCTGACATTGTGGGCTAAGAGAGAGTGACTGGCCCAAAGTCCCTCAGCTGGCTTTCTGTCAGGCTCAAATAACTAGGAGCATTTTTTGAGTTAAAAAAAAAAAGAATTTACCGTATTTATCGGTGTATAACGTGCACTTTTTTCCTTGAAAACAATGCGGAAATCGCATGTGCGCGTTATACACCGATATATACCTTCCCCCCTGTCAGAGTTTTCCCATGGCTTCGTGCGGCCAGGCAGGGCCACGGGAGCTTGGAAATGCCCCCCATGTGAGGTGGATTCCCCCACGGCTTCTGCAACCACGGCGCAGCCAGCTGACGTTTAGAAATCCCCATGCGAGGGGCATTCCCCCGCAGCTTCTGCAACCGCCGCGGTGATGGCGCAGCCGGCGGAGGTTTGAAAATCCCCCCATGTGAGGGGCATTCCCCCGCGTCTTCTGTTGCAGTTGCAGAAGCCGTGGGGGAATCCCCCTCGCATGGGGGGGATTTCCAAATGTCTGCCGGCTGCACCGATTTCCAAACGTCCGCCAGTCTCCGCGGCAGTTGCAGAAGCCGTGGGGGAATCCCCCTCGCATGGGGGGGGATTTCCAAACCTCCGCCGGCTGTGCCATCACCGGGGCGGCTGAGGAAGCCGCAGGGGAATCCCCCCCCAGGGAAGTGACAGGACTCCCTTGTGCTACAGGTAGTCCTCAGCTTGCAACAGCACCCTTAGTGACTGTTCAACAGGTTTTCACAGTTTTGCAGCATCGATTCACAGGCTTGGCAACTGGTTCATACTTATGACCGTGGCTGCATACCAAGATTGCGGGGTCACCTTTTGCAGCCTTCTGACAAGCAAAGTCAAGGGGGGGCAGATTCTTTTACGGTGTTATTAATTTAACAGCTGCAGCCATTCACTTAACAATTGTGCCAAGAAAGGTTATAAAATTGGGCAAAACTCACTTAACAAATGTTTCATTTAACAATAGAAATGTTAGGCTCAGTCGTGGTTGCAAAATTATTTTTTTTCCTGAAACTTCTCTCTTAAAATTAAGGTGTGTGTTATATGCCGGTGCGCGTTATACGCCAATAAATACGGTACCCTTCCCATAGAACTCAACCACCCTTCCCCCCTCCAGGAGGGCCCTTGGGTTTATTAGGGAACTCCTCGTGAAACTTCGTCAATAGCCTATCTGCGCTAATATTGTGGCTTTTCACCCAAGAAGCTTTGGACAAAGGATATCTTCCATTGAACTAAATACATTAAAATGCCTCATAAAATCTTTGAGTCCAAAATCTTCTTCACTTTGTAATGTCTTTGCCCCTGTATGACCACAGGACTAGGGGGCACGGGGGCAGGAGGTCTGGTTCGTGATTCCACTCATCATTTGAGCAAACTGCTGTGGAACACTGGATGCACTTTGCCTAGCAATCGAGGAAGGAGATTTTGGACTCAAAGATTTTACGAGGCGTTTTAATGTATATAGTTCAATGGAAAGGATAAACTGGCGGTAGAAGTTAGCGAACCCCAGAAAACTTTGTAATTGTCTCTGGGTTCGGGGCAGCTGCCAATCCAACATGGCCGAAACTTTCTTTGATCCATCTTGATCCCTCCACTGGAAATTCTGTAGACCAAATAATATATTGCCTTGTGGTGAAACTCACATTTCGAAAGTTTCACATACAGTTAGGCTGCAAGTAATTTTTGAAGCACCTGCTGAACTAATTTCACATGCTCTTCGAAGATCTTGCTGAAGATAAGAATGTCACCAGGTAGACCAGGACCCCCTGATACAGGTGCTCATGCAGGACTTCGTTTATCAGTTGCATAAAGACGACGGGAGCCCCTTGCAGCCCAAACGGCATCACTTTAAACTGGAAACTCCCCAGCGGGCAGTTAAATGCCATTTTCCATTCATCCCCCTCCCAAATTCACACACGGTAATAGGCTTCGTGCAAATCCAGTTTGGTGAAAAACTTTCCCTTTGCTAGATGGTTTAGCAAATCTTTCATAAGAGGGAGGGGTAAGTGTTCTGTACACTCACGGCGTTGATCCCCCGGAAATCCACACATAATCTCATCGACCCATCATTCTTTTCACGGAAGAGGACAGGGACCGCCACCCAGGGAGTTGGGTAGTTGGATGAAACCCCGGGCCAAGTTTTTGTCGATGTATTTCCTCAGTTCGGCCATCTCCTTAGGCATCATGGAATATATCTTGGGTTTGGGCAGGGTGGCTCTGGGCACAAACTCAATGGCACAATCTGTGGTGCGGTGTGGGGGGAGCACATTGCATTCCTGCTTGCTAAACACTTCTGCAAGGTCCTGGTACTCCAGCAGCACTTCTGCCAGGTCAGGGATAACCTCAAGGGTGGCTGCTACATTTTTCCCTTTAGGCGTCACCCGTTTAGGGTACTTGAGGTTCGGGAGGCCGTTTGCTGGCAGCAGATCGGGGCCCGGAGTTTTCAGTTTCCGGAGACCTTTCTCCCACGTGATTGTGAGGCCCCATTTGTCAAGCCAGGCTAGTCCCAACATCAGGGGGTCAGTCATCTTGGGGGCCATCACCAATCGGATGATCTCCCAGTGATCGCTCAGTTCTAAGCGGAGTGGTTCAGTCATTAAGGTGGCCAGAGTTATTTTCTATTTCCGGAGACCTTTCTCCCATGTGATTGTGGGGGCCCATTTGTCAAGCCAGGCTAGTCCCAACATCAGGGGTCAGTCATCTTGGGGGCCACTACTAATCGGATGATCTCCCAGTGATCGCTCAGTTCTAAGCAGAGTGGTTCAGTCATTAAGGTGGCTGGTGCACCCCCCATCAGGCTTCCGTCAGCGTGCTTAAAATGTATTGGCTGGGTGCAAATGCCTAGTTCCTCAACTATCACTTGGCTAACCATGCACCTCGTGCAACCCGTATCTAAAAGGTGTCTAGGTTTTTATGCTTCCCTGTCCTAGGGACGGCTAAGTGAGCCTCAAGTAGGAAAGGAGAGATGTTACACTCACCATCGAATCATTGCTGGCGTCCTTGTTGCTCGGCTTGTGGCTATTCGGAGGGGTCAGCAACTCCCATTCCTTGGCCATCTGAGGGCTTTTTTCGCGGATTTCCCTGCTTCCTTGGGTTTTTGCGCCAGATCCTTCTTCAGTTTAGCTGCAGCCCCTTGCTTCGCAAATGGGACGGGGGCTGGCGTGAGGCATTTGGAGGCACGGTGGCCCATCTAGCCGCATCTAAAGCACATCACCTGCCATGTGCTGGGCCTGGGGGTCGGGTGAGGGGCCTGTGCCACCAGTTGCCAGCCCATGGTCTTCTGTGCTGGCTTCGCCACCGGAGCTTTCCAATGGGGTTAGATTTTGAGGTGCATCGCCACAGTTAGTGATACGAATCGTGGATCCTCTCAGGAGCTCCTCGAATACCACACGCCTTGTGAAGTTCCAGATCCAGTATAGGTGATCAGGCCAGTCTTGGAGCTTCCCAGCCACCCTGCAGAATTCCCAAATATAGTCCTTTCGATGCCTACCTCTCTGCTTGATTGCCTTGATTTCTGCTTCTGCTTCTTTCCTTTGCGAGGTGTCTTCAAAACATTTGCTCGCCGCTTGCACGAACTCATGTAAGTTGTCCAGCTTGGGTGCCTCTTGCTGGTTCAATTCGGCCACCCACTCTGCGGCTTCTCCTTCATTCATCCCCTTGGGTGATAGCCACCACCATCTCTCATTCGTTGGCATAACGATGTCCATAGGCATCGAAGTGCAGACAGATGCTGTTCAAAAAGTAGGCCAACTTTCCCGGGGTCCGGTCGAATGTTGCCGTGAAAGGGGGTGGCCTTGGCACTGTGAGCAGTATCCACGGTGCCAGCTGGGCCTGTGTGGGCAACGGTCCCTGCAGTTGCGCCAGGGGTGGAGGCGCCCAAGCCAGCTCTGCTGGGCCCCACTGGTACTGGACCCATCCTTGCCCTGGGTAGAAGGCCCAACCTGGTGGGATCTGCGCTGTGGGTGGAAGTGAGGCACCTGTCAAAATCCCACAGCTCCAGCCCCAGGGACTTGGGGAGGTCCAAGGCAGCTTGTGGCCCAGGGCTTCCTCCGATGGCTGCCTCAGCTGGCGAGCCTGGCAGGGAGGGCCCCTGGAATGCTCCGGATTCAGTCCAGGGCTGTGCTGCTCCGATCACTGCTCCTCCGCCGGCCTGTGAAGTGAAGGAGAATTTTGGAGGGGGACGCACCCATCCAGTTGGCAGTCTGGCCTCAAAATGAGACACACTCCCCACATACAGGTGCTCCAGCTGCTCCTGCAAGCTTCCCACAAAGATGGCCTGGGTGGAGGGAGGGATGGCTTGGCTCCTCGGCTCCACTGCTTCAAAGCTTGATTTCTCCCTCCAACTACACACTGGTTGAGGCAGCGGGTGAATCCTGGCCTCTGGGGCACCCTGCAGCCCCTGAGTTGCCACCTCCGCACCAAGTCGAGGTGGTTCCTCCTGGATGCTTGACCAAATCAACTGGTCGGTCTCCTTGCAGGAGTTCAGCTCCCTGTCCGATGTTCCTACGATGGCGGTCAACATTGTCTCCATCAGGCTGGCAGACTTGTTGATGGCCACCCTCGCTGCTCCCATAGGCGAACCTATGACAGTGGTGCTTTTTTCTTCTATCTTCCTTGAGCTCTTTTGCAACCTGAGGCTATGGGAGAGCACCATGGCTCAAGACACCGGCTGCTGAGATCGGCGGATTTTGCTTTTGTGGGATTTGAGATAATGTCAGGGTTCCACACAACATCAGCAATGCAATCAGAACTCCAAAAAGACAAAGTCCAAGGAATAAGATTTTATTGAAGACATTGTTCTGGTACGGTCTGTAAAAATCCCGAATCTAAAGATTCCCAGGCTTTCTCCACCCAAGTAAAACTGAAAGTTCCACCCCATTAATTATCACATGTTAATTTCCCTCCAACCATTTCAAAAAGCGATCCAATGACCTCTTAAGACATTTCCCCTCACAGGTGTGAAATCTCCGGAGAAAGTTCTCATGAGAACCAGATCTAAAAGAATGAAAACAAGATAACAATACCGAGTTGCCATTTCCAATTTCCCCTTCACCCTCTCAGAGACCTTGCAGTAGAAAAGAAAAATGTGTCAAATCTAAAAGGCCCTAAATTTTATTGTAGACAATGGTGAAGATTCTTCAGCAGAAATCCCCCCAATAAAATGTTCTTTGAGATTCTGACAATAGCTTAGCATACATTCTTAACTTTCCTATGGCAATGAATTTTTAAAACATTTGTAATTAACCAGACAAAGCAGCAATTTTTCAGCTGTAAGCTTCCCCCCACCAACCATGTTATTCTCTCTGCAAGGCAATACAACATCCTACATCTATTTAAATCAATTAAGCTGGATAAAAGGAAAAGAATGCAATAGCCATCCTAATACAATGTTCAAAATAATGTGGCTTAAAACTGCCAACTAATCAGAACAAAAATGTGATTTATTTGGGCTTCAAAAACGTTCAAATCTGCATAATTTATTTTTTGCTTTAAACCTGAAATGGCAATCATTGCATGTTACTAACAAAAATATGTTACATTTGCTCTAATATGATAATAGGAAATTATTACAACGTCAAAATGTACCATGTTTTTTGGCATATAAGGCACACTTTTTTCCTCACATAAAAGTGGGTAAAAATATCTGTGCGTCTTGGCAGACTTCCAGCGGTGACGTGGTGTCATGGCAGTGCAGAATATCTGCCCTTTGAGTTTTGTGCTGATCTTTTGCCTTGCAGTGGTCTTTGAGACCGAGTTTAGTCCTGTGGGGGCCAGCAAAGGAGAGGGGAGCTCGAGGGTTGCGTGGGGAGTTGTGAATAGGTATATAGCATTAAAGAGCATAGATTGTGATAGTTAATAAGGGGTTTACAAGGTATTTATTTGGTATAGTGTACAGTACAATAGAATACTAAGAAAAGAATAAACAACAAAAAAGAAGAAAAGAATAAAAGTAAGAGGAATTGTTAGATTGTTAGATTAAGATAAAGCAGAATACTGGATGAGAATTTGGGAGAACATAAATAATATTCTAGATAAGCAGCAGAAAATATTGAAGGAGATGTCAACCACTACTATTATTACTTCAAAGACGTGGAAGAAAGCTACTTCAACCTTGCCTACTATAATAGCCTTGCCATCAACAGTTCTATCATCAAATCAAAGGCAAAGTGAAGGAAGCAAGATTGAAAACACATCTTTAACAGGGAAACCAAATTTAGAAACAATGCAGACTACTCTACTCATGATACAGGAAACAATGGTTAAGTCCAGGAAAACATATCCAAAAACCATGAAGAAATCAAAGTAGAGATGGAAGATGTGAAAACAGAAGTCAAAAATGACATCCAGAAGTTAGATGGAAAAATGCAGGCTATCCAAGAGGCTATTCAGAGAAATGATCAGAGGATAAAAACAATTGAAGTACGAACGGAACAAACAGAAAAAAAAATAGAAGTAGTGGATCAAAGGATGATGGAAAGAAATAAAGATCTTGAAAATGCTTTAATGCAAATGGAGATGGACCGGGCTTCTTTCTACCTGAGGTTCCAAAACGTAGAAGAAGATAAAGATGAAAATTTAGCACTAGTAATGGCAGGAATAATAGCAGAAATTATACAAAGGGACAAACAAGAAGTTCTCAATGAAATTGATGAAGTATACAGGGTGTATACAAACTATGCTAGACGCCATCACCTTCCAACAGAGGTGCATATTCGTTTTGCTCAGAAAAAAATAAGAGATATTATCTATAGAATCTCAAGAGAAAGTATTATGAAGTATAAAGATAAAGAATTAACAATCTTGAAACAAACAATATTGAAACAAACACTAGGATAAGGGAACATAGAAATGAATACCATTTCCTAGCAGCTTTTCTGAATGAGCAACGTATATTATTTCACTGGATAGTACCGGAGGGACTGCTGGTGTTGTGGGGAGATCGGAGAATTAAGGTTGACAACCTACAGAAAGCACGAGATCTCTTGAGACCAAATTATAGGTCCAGAAGAGGAGAGCAGCAGCAGTAGGGAAGAATTGGAGCAGATCAACCTAACAGACCGGCAAAATCTAGAGAAAGGAAGAGCCCAAGAAACAACAGGGAAGAGAAACCTCGAGAAGGAATTAAAACAAGATCCCAGAGGGACCCCAAAAACCAATAGTCA
>JAEANM010015201.1:0-13710 GCA_017656035.1 Myanophis thanlyinensis
TATTATTATTATTATTTAATTAAGATAATATAAAAATAAGTCAGGACAGAAAGTATGAAGTGTGCTAAGGAAAATGTCTGCAGCTTGTTGCACAGATCTGACCTCTTGACATTTTCTTTCCAATTTCCTCTCCATAGCTCTCTTTAGTTTCAAGACGTTTTCTCATCAGAAGTCAAATGACATTCTGTTGAACATATTCATACAGCTCTGCCCATGATTTGTTTCTGAGGAGGAAGGGCAGAGAGCCAGAGCATGGAGCGCAATAGCACTTATTGTAGCATGTTCCCCCACAGCACACATGCACATGTTTTTGCAAGTTTTGGCTTAGTGCTACCTTCTACGACAGGAACACAGCACAGCAGCTTTGCAAAAGGCTGGATAGTTTTGGCAATACAGGCATTCTTTGTTGAATATACACACATTCAGTGTTCATTCAAACGTACAATGTGCTGAACAAAGGGTACTTATAACAGTTCCTTACAATTGCAGCCATTATAGCACTCCTTTAGTCACATGATTGTGATTCAAGTATGCAGGGGCTGGCTTGCAATTATCATACTGCAGCATCCTGTAGTCATGTCATCACCATTTGTGAACTTCACTGTCTGCTTCCAACAAGCAAAGTCAATGGGGAAGCCAGCAGGAGGTTGCAAATAGCAACTACATGATCACATGATGTTTCAACCATGCAATAGCAATAGCACTTAGACTTATATACCGCTTTATAGTGCTTTACAGCCCTCTCTATGTGGTATACAGAGTCAGCATATTGCCCCCAACAGCTTTGGGTCCTCATTTTACCCACCTCGGAAGGGTGGAAGACTAAGTCAACCTTGAGCCTGGTGGATTGCCAAACTGCAGGCAGCCCACAGTCAACAGAAGTAGCCTGCAGTACTGCACTCTAACCACTGGGCCACCGAGGCTCAATCATCCCTAATGATTGTAACTAGGACTGGTAGAACTGCAGTCATAAGTTGGTGGGGTCATGATACATCATTTAGAGACAGAGTTCCCATTCCCAATTATCATCTGTAAGTGAAGGGTTCCTGTACCTACTATCTACAAGAAATTAGTACTCTATTTTAGATCAAGGTCAAACATTTGCCATCTTCCTTGGGCACTCTTTTGAGGAAAATGTAAGCTTAACAAGATAGTTTCCTTCACTTCTTTTACAAGGTAATGTCACTTACCTAACCGGCAGTCCATTTTTATGTTTCTCGCTAGATAAGCACCTAACAGACTTCTATAGTGTTACAATACAAACTAATTTCTGCTGGATATTCTGAAACGTTCTATTTTATTTGGAATAGAGTCAACAGTTGGTTGTTGTTTTTTAAAAAAAGACAAGTGAGCAAAAATCTGATTTGCTCAGCAAAATTAAATCATCCTTTCCTGTTTATCTTTAAATAAAATCTCAGATTATAACTGCAAAGTATTAATCTGTCTCAGAATTATCTTTCTGACTGGTTTTATCAGTTTAGAGCTTCTGGGACCTGAAAGAAATATATGTAAAACTCCTGAGAGGCAACCATATTTTTTTTCCTCTTCTTTTCCTATCCTCTCACCTTGACACCATTTCAACATTCAGCACATTTGCTGATTTCAATCAGTGCTTTTTCAAAAGAATCTCTGAAAATAGCAATGTACTTAACTTTTGTTCATGAAGAAAAATGGCTCTGAAGACTACTTCAAAAACAGGGCCTCATGGCAGACTAATCATTTTACCTATAATAACAAATGTAATAGCTTTGTGAAGGTTGAATTTTAAAAAATTACTAGCTATTCATAATGGCAAAGGACAGATCTGAAGAGATAGCTACTTGCTATTCAGTTTACTTTAATGTGGTCAGTCTGCCTTATTTCATATTGTCATTGTAATGCAAAAGTACTAAGCAATCTGATTGATGTGCTAACATTAAAATGAAATAAGAATAAAAACAGCAAGATTTGTAGAATTTAAGACACATGATAATGTCTCAAATAAGCAATAGTTTCGCCTTCTGTCTAGACCAATATTTCTCAGCTTCAGCAACTTTAATATATGTGAATTTCAGCTCCCAGAATTCCCCAGCCAGCATATGGAAGTCCACACATCTTAAAATTACTGAGGTAGAGAATCGCTGATCTAGACAGATTAGCTGAGTTCTACTATTGCCTATCCATCAGATGCCCTGCTAAAAGAGGAAATGTTCAGTTGCACAGGGTTTAAGGTGCCATTTAACATCATGCAAATAAGCACCAATTTGCATGACAGGATTTCTTCACTCTCTGTTTCCCTATGGGCCTTTCTTGGTCCACCAACAGGCACCTCAACCTTCTGTAAAATGCCTGAGACACATGCATTAACCCAAGTAGTTCAAATCTTTTTATGTTCACTTTTAACAACTCACTGAGCTTTAGACACAGGTCTTTCTTTATAGAAAACTTGCATATAGATAGAAAGCAAATGATTCATGTCAGGTAAGTCTGCCCTATCACCTAGACAGCTAAATGAGGCTCAGATTTGCCTATGTTCATCCAGCATGCTTTTGTCTGGTTTCCAGTATAGTGCATTGCATGAGAAAATACAGAAATGATGAAAGCACAAAAGAAAGAGCAATTGTGATTAGATGGTATGTAAATACTTGATAGAGGGAGGGAGAGGGAAAGGGAGGGGGACACACACACAGAGAGAGAGAGAGAGAGAGAATGCCAAAGGTGAAAGGAACTCAACAGTTACTATCCAAATAGACGGTTTTGCTCCAATAGGTTCATGTACTTAAATACAACTCCCCCATTGGTTCTTGCCAAATTCCTTCCCCCATCTGCCTTTAATTCTTTTTTGTCTTTTTAATTTTGAAAACTGGAAGCAGACACATGGCTAAACAAGTCCCAGCCTCAAGCATCATCTTTATTTAAAATAATGTTCCACAGGCTCCATAGACATTTGAATACATAATGTTGGGTAGCTCTACAGTCTTGTATTTCTTTTGACAGTGTGCCCAGCTGCCTAGATAAAAAACAAAGATAAGCTAGAGCAGCAAGGAGCATTCACCAGGTTGGACCATCCCTTAACTAGCTTGCTTTTTACACACAGTTTTTTTAATGAATGGCCAGGCTCTCACAGCAGACCCTTTATTAACAAACACACCTTTCTGGCAGTCATTTTATGACAAAACTTACTTTCAGAACAATATCATCTCCCTTCCTGATAAGACATACCCTCTGATCTATTACTTGACAATGATTGGCAGCACTATCCAGTTAATGGTGGTATGTTCAAATAATGGCAATACTCCAATAATTGACCACACTTCCATATCTCTCATCTACAAATATCCAGCAATCGGCAATGTAGTAATTCTGCTTAAATCATCACAATCAAATTGTTCTGCTTCTTACTTTATAAGTTATCAGTAGAGTGTGGCAGAAAACAATTATAGTGACCTGAGGCTTGTCTAAGTTTAGTATCTCATAGCTTTCTGCAAACACTAATAAAGAAAGAGACATAGAAGTTGTAATGTACTTGACAGATACAACAAAAAGAGGTATCACAAATAATAAATTTTTACCAAGCCCTCCATACTTCACAAAAGGGCTGGCATGGAGTTATGTCTAATTACAAAATACAACTCATTAAGCGCTATGCTCATAAACCAAACAGAAAAATCCTGATTTAGAGTATAGCAGCAGCTCTGAAAACGCAATGAAGTTGTAAGTGATCATTACCTTGCTACTAGAGGCAGAGTAAACCTGATTTGAAACACAATGTCAGAATGTATGTAGCCCATTGAATTGAAAACAACTATGTCACTGAAGATCAGCACTGCTCAGGAGAGTTCAGGTAATTTAATTTGCATTGTCTGAAGTAAGAGAGGAATCGGAAGTTCTCTAGACATGGAAAAATAGAATTCTGTAACACAGGATAGAGTCTGCAGTAGTAATTAAAGCATTCACCTGTAACTGACTGACCTGTTAAATCTAAATAAATCTAGCCAATTAAATATTGGAAAAGTGCACATTCTTTCCAAGGCAATTGTTTACAATTAGCAGGGATAAAATAGAACATGGGATAACTTTATAGCTTTTGATGCAGCTGAATACTCATGTGCACCTGTTACTCAAGAAATATAGAGATTATTATGAAATACAAAAGTGGTTTTAGATTGTGGTAATCTAAAATGGATTTTAAAATGAGGTAGAAAAGTGACACTCGTAATATCTGATTTAGAAAAGTAAGCTGAAAGGGAAAAGCAAAAGTTATGATATCAACACAATGCATGTGTGTTTTATGTATTTTAAAATATTATTACTACAGTACTACTAAAAGAATTGCCTTTGTCTTATCCTTTCTTAATTTCTTTCTGGTTCAGTTCAATATTTTATTCATATTTATTTCTTATAGTCATGTTACTTTGTCGATAACAAGTAATTAGAGTATTAGCATATCCAGATATGAATGTAACATGTGTGTTATAATAACTTCATATAAAAATCAAATACATACATTTTCATTCTATATTTTAAATACTGGATTGGATTAAGGACCCATGCATAACAAGTATCATTTTTGCACCAGGAAAAATCTCATTGTAACTGAGAAGTATGTTGCACTTAATGTATCCATTTTAAAAGGAATGCCAAAATATTTATTTACAGCATGACTAACTGGCCCTGGAACGCTTCCCTCCTTCTTAGCCCAATATTGAGTACAAAAATATTTCTCTTCTAGAGGACTTTTCCCTCTAAAATAATAGTTAAGTTGTAAGGGTCAAGGCAGTGAAGCATTGCCTAAGGAAAATCCTAGTACTTTATCAGGTCCAAATTTAATCAACTTAAGAGAGGTTTTTTTGTACAGTGAGAGACCTGAAGGGATAAACCACAGTTGTGGCTGATCAAAAAGAGAGCAAACAAGCTGACATTTTAACATCTTACGATCTTATAAATATAAAAAAAAAAATCAATTCTAAACACTTGTTGAAAACTATTTAAATGTTTCTGAAAGTCCTAAATTGAGTTGATTAGCCTGAATGTTATTAGCACAATTCAGACAAAACAATCTAAGAATACTCAAGAGAGCAGAGTGGGAAATGCACCACTGAAGATGGTTGCCTCTCATCTCATCCATTATTAGCCTACGTAAACACACCCTGCCATGCATATAAACTGTATATGCATAGACTTGTCTAAGTGATCAAAGATCTCTCTGCCTGCCCTGTTCCAGATTATGCATACTGAACCCACAAGCACAGAATTTGCATGTATGCCAGCAGTGTTTACATGCTATTGAACACCCATTAAGGCAGGGCTTGCAATCACAATGGCTCTTTTTCTGCCCCCCTCCCCTCCCCTTCTTTTCTTTTCCTGCCACTACTGATAGTTTCTGCATAACAGCAGAAAAGCGATTCTGACTGGAACTTGCTGGCTGAGCAATAGGGTAAAGGAGTGAGACGAATGGTCACTTTATGACAGTCCATAGAATCCTGAAGCTGGTCCTTAATTGCATTCTCTATCCTCCTTACAGGAAAAAAAAATACAGTCATGTCAGGAAAAACACACCGGTATTGAGTAGAAAATGTCCTTTATCAAAATGCATTATATTTTCATTGCATATTGCTCCATAATAGGCTTTGGCACTGAAATCAGTTTCTTCCAGCAACTGAAAAAACTGGCATTTATTATCTTTTTTCCTCCATTTTTTCATTTCCCCACACAGATAAGCTAGTCCTCGGTTAACAACATTAATTGGGACTGGAATTTCCACTGCTAAGCAATGCAGTTGTACAAGTACAATGTCATAGGACTACATCACTTAGCAACAGCAATCTCCATTGCTATCGTTAAACAAGGATCGAGAGTCATTAAACAAATCCCAGATGGCTTCCAAACAGGCTGGCGGACAAGCAAGGTGCAGCACAAACAAGGCAGGGGAGGGGAGAATGTGCAGCTGCCTCAAGGTAAAGCATGAGTGTAATGGGGTTGGCTGTGTCAGGTGGGGGAGGGTGCATGAGGCGTGATGTGAATTTAGCAAGACCACAGGGTGGCTGCTGCTAGATGGGTTAGGATGGATGAGTGGCCTGTGAGGCACAGTAGGGCCAGCAGTGGCTGCTGTCAGGTAGTCCAGATGCTTTTCCAGAAGGTAACTGGGCTTCCTTGTTTTTTTCTTTGAAGACGTTTCGCTTTTCATCAAGAAGCTTCTTCAGCTCTGACTGGATGGTGGGGAATGGGAAGGTTTATATTCCTTACGGACAGCAAGGACATTAATATTCCTTGTGGATTTGCATTCTTTTAGAGTGCCATTGAGGCCACTTGGAGGTTTATCTGTGTCCTCAAGGTCATCTGAGTAGTGCAAATAGGTGTGGAGCCTTCTTGGCTGCAAAATGTTTTTTTTTTCCTGTGTCCCTTCGCTATTGAAGACAGGAGCAGGTTGTTGGGGATGAGTCTGTGTTATAGACTCTTTGCAATATTCAGGTGACCCTGAGGACACAGATCAACCTCCTAGTGGCCTCAATATCTCTCTAAAAGGATGCAAATGACCAGCTGTCTGCAAGGAATATAAATCCTTCCATTCCCCACCATCCAGTCAGAGCTGAAGAAGCTTTTGGGGTGAGAAGCAAAACGTATTCAAAGAAAAAACAAGAAAGTCCAGTTGCCTCCTGAAAAAACACCTTTGGGACAACCATGACCTGTATGACTGAGAATCTCCATAGACTTTTACTGTCAGGTAGGGGAGGGTGCAAATGACATTGGAACAACCTGTAATCTTCCCTACTGGCTTCCCGTTAACTTTACTATTGGAAAATCACTAAGGAAGGTTAAAAATGGCAATCACATGACTGCAGGACACTGCAACTGTTGTAAGTGTGAGTCAATTGCTAAGCATGCAGATCATGACCATGGGACTGTGGAGATGCTGGAACACCTGGAATTTCAATGACTCATCATAAGTACCGCTTGTTCAGCCCCATTATAATTTTCAATGGTTGTTGAACAAGCCATTGTTAAATGAAGACTATCTGTATCATAAACTTAAGCACTGGGTTTTTTTTTTTTTTAAAGGACACGTATCTCTGACTTGGCATCAATGTGTAAAACTGGTTTCTTCAAAATGTTGACAGCAATACATAGAACTAACAATATTGAATGGTTGCAAAAATCCAGACCAAGGTAATTCTTGTCACTTTTCAAACATACATTTTGGTTTGCGAAAAAAAAAGGCTTCTTTTGTTAGAACTTTGCTGAAAATAACTGATTGTATTTTAGGGATGAGCAAACCATGTATTGAGGCTTAAATTGGAAAATGCATTATGATTCTAGGGAAGTACAAGCTGTCTCACACTATTCTTAAACTGTAATTTGAAAACGATCATGGTTTCAATAAATAGAATAAAAACTCCTGAGCCAAGAAGTCTGTCAGCTGGAAACCCCAAGAAGAAAATGATTATTCTTCAATATGAGATATATGTTTTGCTCTTTATTATTTATTATGAGATACATGTTTGCCAACAAGATGTGATGCATTTATCAACATTCAGAATTACTTTTCTGCTGGCGGTTTTGGAAAAAAGAGAAAAATGTGAAGTCATCAGATGGAGAAATTACAAAAGTAAACAGAAGAGCAATCAAAATACAGAAATGACATTCAATTGTCCTACACAGAGAACTCAACACAAATACATGGTAAACAAGTGACTAATGCTCCAAATTTATGACCTGTTTTCTTCCCTTGTTTCTGTAATCTAAGAGTCAGTGTAATTGTGAAAAAATTCATCAGTTGTAAATTACAACACACCCAACTTCATGTATTGAAAAAAGAGTAAAAAAAAAACAATCAATTGTCAGTTAAGGGCCTTTAAACAGATCATGGACACATTTCACAATAAAAGTTAAGATTTGTCTGACATTCTGTATTTCTCCTGTCTTGTTTTGCTCTGGAGTTAAAAACATTCTGTAATTACTGTAAGAATACAACTAGGGTCAATTGTGAGCTGATTACAGTCTGGAAAGTGATGGATTGCCTTTGTAATATTTGTCACTGGGGAAGTCCCTTTTTCAAATTTAAAAGAATAACCAGATAATGTTATAAATATAAACAACATCATATTGCTAGAATCTTTTGCTTCTTTTTTTTAATATAAAGGAGAAATTAAGGGTAAGGATAGTCTGCTTCATCCATCAAGCACTGGAAATCAGCACCAGAGAAAAAACTAAAAAAAATGGAAAGTTTGAAGCAGAGGCATATAATGTTCTTGGACTATGTTATCTGCAGCCAACTCTGGGCTAGCCTAGAGTGAACAATTATTGCCTCAAGATGTTGTCCATGATCTCTAGACTTGCAAACATTTATATTTAACAACATGTTGAATTTATTTCCAATCTGCAGATATTGAGGACAAAGTGCAGGAAATGTGGGTTGGATTTAAAATATACTGGGAATGATTTGCAGATGCAATTGATAGCTGTGTGGTCACTTTTGTCCCCAATAGACTTTGGGAAGTCTATTACTGGACAGTTTTCAAAGCTCAGCATTTCAGATATAAAATTATATATCTAAATATCCCTTATTATCGGGGAAAAGAAAAATAGCCTTTTAAAATATATTTTAGAAAGCAACATCAACCACATAATATAGATAGGAAAAAGTGATTTTAAAGCATGCATTCCTTTCATTTGTGTTATGACAAGCTCTAGTATAAGACATGAACCTGACTCATTCTAAAAGACGCCCATGACAGAATGGATGGATTTTGAATCTTACCAATCACCCTTGCTACTAAATGATATAATTTTTAATGGACTGAATATGTGAAATCAGTTACTGTTAACAAGTATATGAGTTTTTTGTGAATTTGTAACATATTTGTTAAACCTGTTTCAATTAAATGGAAATTATATTGTGTGATGGGTGTCCTGTCAGCCACATATTGGATTGTATGCTGAATTCCAAAAGTTGATTTACATTGTAATAATCTTCTAACTCTTTCATCCATGATGCTCATTTAGTTCCCCAAATATTTTTCTAAACAATGGGTCACTAATACATTCAGATACACAGGGCTGTTTTCAGTAGAAACCCTTTTAATTCTTCATGATTATCCTGACATAATTTTAACTTGAAACTATTTTCCATTTAGGTACTGATGATTGACAAAGTACTTCCTAGAATTCTCTAAATTCTTTAAAATATTATATTAAGCCAATTAAAATAGTGCTTCCCAAACCTGGGTAAATTACCCAAAAATTGGGTAAAAGTGGTTTCTTACCACTATAGTCAATGCATTAATTGTTTTGCAGAGCAAATGACTGAGGTTAAGTCAAGAAGTCAGGGCAAAATTTTGTTGGAAGGATAATTTGGAAGGGTTTTTTTTTTTATAAGAATCCAAAATGAATATCATATAGTAGCTGGGAAAGCTACAATATAATTATTGCTATTTCCAAGCACCTATGAAGTTACTTTCATAGACAGCACAAAATAAAATTGTTTGCTGTACCCCGAATCAGTTTAGGGTAATGAAGGAAAAGGTTGGGCAGCACTGAATTAAAGACTACATTAGTAGAGGTAGTCTAAAGTTCTGTGTTGGATAGATTGCAAGGATTTCATGCAATATTTGTATTTATCCAACGTACATGTATGTAGACTTATTTTGCACTAGACTACTGCCTAAAATAAGGAAAAGCCCTTATGTACATCTAATCTGTGATGGAGATACATTTGATGACCAAAGAAAGATTTCTGAATTACTATATTAACATTTTCAAACACATTTCCATGGGGACCAGAAGTATCCATAATATTTCCTACGGGTACAATAAGGGAATATCTCCCTCCCGTAATGGCCCTAGCATCATAATCACTCAACAGTAACAGCCACTCATGATGGGTTTCTGTATCTGGAAATGAAATGCTGTACTGGCAATAATTGTGAATTACAATATAAAGATGTAGATAGTGTATTAGTCCCTAGAAACAATATATTTTTATTGTAATTTGATTTGGAGATAATCCCTATATTTCACTGATTTCTTATGTCCAATTTCAATTTCAAATTTATTGGTCACATACACAGTCATACATGGTAGGATATACAGTGAAATGCTTATGCAACCACGGGTAAGTTAAGGTAGGAAGGGAGGGTTGGGGTAGTTGGGAAGGTGGGAGTTAGATGCAATCATGGATCTTGTAGTCCTGAGTATGCCTGTGGTTCCTAGTTTAGTGTCCGAATTGGTTGTGGAAAGAAATTGTCCATTCACAATGAACCAATGCAGTTTTATGCCCAGAATCCTTTTTAATTTGTCTTCTATTCATGTCTTTTTTCAGTTCTTACTAAATTTCTTACTTTAATTCCAGAAATGCTTTGCCTGCCATATATCAGTTATTTTATATAAGCTTAGTTGTTAATTATGGGCTCAACCTTTTTAAACCATAATTGCACTTGCCTGGTATTTTGTTGACTTTACAGTTGTAAGGCACTGCTTTATTCATACAGAAGAAAAAAAGTACCATCAGAAGTTTTGGGGAAAGCAAAACAGAGAACAATGGATTGTTTGAGCCTGGAACAGAAGACCTTTCAATATCTGGGTGCGGTAGAATTAGACAAATGAACATCATAGGGGAAAAAAACACAACCCAGCATCCAAAAAATGAGTGGGAACAAAGCTACAGAAAGCTTTGAAAATAAGAATAAGGACTTTGTATAGAATCCATCCGGAATTTTACTAGGTGTTTTAACTTACTATTGGTTGTAATGATTATTGTCAACTTTTGAGATTGGAGGCTCCTGAATACAAATTACTGGGGAACAGAAGAGGGACAGCCCCGATGCCTTCAAAACCTGCATGAGGACCTTCAAAAAGTATTTGGCTACTATGTGAACTGAACTAGGTTGGTCTTTGGTATGATTCATCCAGATTCTTCTTATTTAATTCAACAGTATCTGATTGTTTCTGCATTTCATGGTGCAAATGAACTTACTTGTTTGGAATAATTTCCTCCTTTTAAAAACTTTTATGTGTAATTCAGATAATCTCAAAATTCACAGGGCTAGATAGATCTCAATCAATAATGCAAACCGCTCCTGTTTTTTAAATATATTTTTAACAGTCCAGTAATAATCTGGTACTACAACTTGTTAGTATAAAAAAACACTAGATCCTAAGGGATCATTCAAATGTAAAAAGGGACCAAACATCAACTATCAGATAAAGAAAAACAGCACAGAAATTCTGACCTCCAAAGAGAAATCACACATATGGGAGTAGGGATAGTGCAGAGAGATGACATGATAAGAGATAACATGCAGGGTCCACATTGTAATTTGGCCATAGCTCATGTTAAAGCAAAAAGGGAAATTTGTATGAGAAAACCCTCTGGAAGAAGTTCAGAATAATGTCAAAACTTAATTCACTGCTGCACACTGAAGCTATCAGGATTTTTATGCTCCAAATCAATTTATAAGCTTGAGTTGCTAATGCATATTGCATCTACTCCATAGTGTTTCACAGTACTGGTTTCTGATCATGCCTTGTAAAAGGGAGGATACTTCAGAGTGGGAAAGGATTGTATTAGCTAGACTTTTTTTATTGTGATTCCTTTTTCTATCCTAATTCTTCAATAAAAGAAAGGTAAACTTGTAAAGCCATTAATTCTTACCAACAAGCCTTTACTAATGTGCTCATAATCTAAATTAAAAGTGATATTGGATCTTCATTCTTCATACTTCACAAGAATATAAGACTTCTTTTTGGTCAAACCATGTTTGACCAAACATGGCTTAGGTTTCTACAAGATTCCCTTCTCCTACACTCACCATCCTCAGAATACCTAGTCTAAAATTAAATCTGCATGTAGGATTGTGTCAGGCGCAAACAACTGTCTAGACCCACATGCAAGGTTCAAGCTGAAGGCTTTATTATTCTTTGCCTATTACACAAGAAACTTCTCAAATGGGCAGTTTTCATATAGGAACTACTAGATAACTCTTTAAGGAATTCAGAAAGGGTCAGACGTAGCTCTCTACAAACTGCAACAAGTTTTACATCAGAGTTCTGATGTAATGATTGATCAAATCATTGATCATAGAATTGCATATATATCTAATGGGAATAAAATGCATCATACTCTGTACTATAAAAAAAAACCCTATGCTTAATTAAACTGTCAGGAAAAAAATAATGTATGTTTTACCCTGGCACGGTGATAGCAACAACATCTTTCTCCAAAGACACCTCTCAGTCTCTTAATGGCATCACTAATGAAAAGATGGAATCTCAGAGGCAAATTTTATAATGAACTCAATAGAAAAGAATTCCTACTTGTGGAAATAATTTCAAGCAATGCACTTAACCTATCAAAGTTAACTTACATCTACAAAAACAGTTTCAAGTGTCTATAGTAAAATCAGACTCAGAACAAGAAAAGGAAGGAACAGGAACATGATAATTACAGGAGTATATTAATAGCTGAATAGATGTCCTTCCCCAGCAGGTTGCCCTCCAGATGCGCCAGGGAATTCTGCTAATTCCCAAACAGAATAACATCCTGGTTTTGCTAATCCAAAATTATCCTTAAAATGGACAACAGCCAAATTTCTTACAGCTCAATTCTCAAGTCAGTAAAAAAACAAGACTCTAAATATTTGTACTGAAGCCAATTTTAAAATTAATGGAACAAGCAATATAAATCCTAATAACCAGGTATTGAATAAAGCCATAGGAAAACATAAGATATAACAGAGTCCTGGGTTTTTTTCAGAGAAACATTAATATTTTTATCAAATTATTGGTAAAAAAAATCATGAAAATCATTGCCAACACGTTCAAAGACAAGACATCCCATATGCCAACAGATATTAGACCAGGTGCCATTTACGTTGGCCAAGTTAAACTTAATTCTCATTTTCTTAAATGAACTATGTTTAGATAAGAAATTAATTAACAATGTAATAAGGTTTACATCTGACATAGTATGAGGAGTTGCAATAATTTTGAGGAAAATAATTCACTGAAAGGAAAGAATATTATTTTGACTTTCATAAATCTGAGACAAAAAAAAAAAATTGAACGTCAGGATTAGAGGGTTTTACTCAAAAAGTAAAAAAGCTACCTGTTATTGTTGGTAAGGAAAAAAAGCAAGGGTCATAAAAACCTTCATGAAAGTCTGGCCTAAAATTTGGCACTGTTTCAATTTATGTGAGACTAAATAGAATGTCATGAAAATTAAAGAATGCAGAATTAATTTTAAAAAGTCTGACGAGTATTTTTAAAGGTGCCTTTAATCCAAGAAAATCTTGGTTTGTTAATTCATGCTTTTATCTGACCATTCTTTCTAAAAGGAGGAATATACTGTAGGTTACTGATAGACCAAGCCAAACTGAATTATATTTATTATAGACAGGAAGATAGTAAGATGTCATTTTGGGCACTGGAGGATTTTATAAGTTTTTGACATTTAAATCATGCAATGCAATGTAATGGTGTAACAGTTAACACAGAGGTTAACATAGAGTTATAGTACTCTGTCCATCACTTAGACCCATTCCAACATAACAGAATAACAAGACTTGAAAGGGACCTTGGAGGTCTTCTAATCCAACCCTCTGCTCAGGCAGGAAATCCTATACCATTTCAGACAAATGGTTGTCCAATCTCTTCTTAAAACATCACAACCTGGTTTGGGAACAGCACCATGCAAAACAGACAAGCACTACAGAGGGTGATACGCTCAGCTGAGCA
>JAEANM010015202.1:0-13709 GCA_017656035.1 Myanophis thanlyinensis
TCTCTACTTACAAAATTTTCAAGTTACAAAACGGCTTCTGGAACGAATTAATTTCGTAAGTAGAGGTACCACTGTATTTGTTTTCGTAGATTTTCACGGGTGTAGGTATGCAGGTCTAGGTCTATTTGGGTCTTTTCCCATGTAAATTTCAGAATCTCTTCGCAACATTTCGGCGAGATCCTACTCACCACCTTCAGGCTGGTGCCTTCTGCTTCAAGCCCTGGCTTGAATATATATATCTTTTTCATAAGTGCAAGAAATCTGCAATTTCATGTATTTCGAATATTGGATGTTTTGGGTATTCCTTTCTATTCCTATTCATGATGAGCTCGGGAAATCTATTTCTAAGGTTTATGGACTAGTTTTATAAGGAAAATTAGTAATTACAAATTTGTGGATAAGTAAATCCAAGCTTTTTCCAGGATTCCTAATTAATATGGCCCAACTGTCATGACTCAAAATCTAAAGAGTTGTACTATGTTCTCAGTATATCTGGTATATTGTGGTATGAAAATATGTTCACTCCCCCCCTCCCAAAAAATTAACAGAGGTTTAGAGCAACATAGAAGAGGGAGGGTAGGCAGCCATCCTCCAGTTTGCTGTCTAGTAAGTGAGTTGTGACTGGTCACGAACTTCATGGCATCCATTTTGTGAGAGTACTCATAACAAATTCTATATAGTTCCAAATGTGCCTAAACCCAAAACAGCTTACTGTGAATTTCATCCAGGATGTTTATAGATTCCTTACCAGAATTTTCACAGAGCAGATACTGGGACCTAGTCTGGGAAATCATGCACCACACAATTTTTCCATATCCTATCACAACTCACCAGAAATTCATGTTTCCATCACTGTATACCACAAAATGTAATCTTCAGCGCTCATTTTTATTGACCGAGCTTATTAAGTAGGGGACATGTGGGCTTTTTGTGTTCTTGGTATTTGTAAATCTCCTAGCAATTACTAAATACTTCTGTAATTTGAAAAGACATTATGAAGGAGGATGTCACATAACAAGTTCTTAATACATTCAAAAGCATTTGCAGAGCTCCTAAAACATTGTGTATAATAAAAGGCAAAGTTGCTCTTATTGAGCTGATATTTTTCATCTGCTTGCAGTATAGAAGGCAGCACAATTTTTTCCCCAAATCCCATTTGTGTTGTCAGAAGTA
Source organism: Myanophis thanlyinensis (assembly GCA_017656035.1). NCBI lineage: Eukaryota > Metazoa > Chordata > Lepidosauria > Squamata > Homalopsidae > Myanophis > Myanophis thanlyinensis. The sequence continues at coordinate 1,174 of JAEANM010015202.1, forward strand.
GGCTTGCATCACTGATTGGAAATGCAAGACTGTATTTCTCTTTGGATATTAATGAGATGAATATATCTGCTGGAAAATAATTAATTAATGGGTGGTGCTTATAATCCATCCTATCATAAAGGGCTCTGGGCAGCATATCAATAGCAAAACAACAAAATGTAAGAAAAACATAATAAAATCCACTACTCTTTAATTGGCTTAAACAGGAAAGCTGTTACATACACCAACAAGGACAGGCTAAAAATAAATATAAATATATCTAGCAGATGAACAGTCAAAGTACACAAGACCCATTAAAATTAACAGCCTGCTGTTTTATAGATCATAAACAAGCTCCAATGGAATGAATACTCCCCTTTCGGGTTCTGGCAAAAAACATCCATTGGGTATAATAGCTTTACTTAATGTGTGTAATGTTTATTTAACAACTGGTACAAAAAGGTCATAAAATTGGTCATGGTCATGTGGTGGCTCGCTTAATGACTTGACTGAGATATGACCATATTTCTGGGCTCAATCATGGTCAAAGACTATATGAATTGGAGTCTTACTCCTATTAACCTTAGCTGAAATGGTCTGATTAGTGCTTCGGATTGGAAAGGCAGGATATAAATCAAATAAATGATTAATCCCGCATAGAGAACAGCAAATTTTCCAGTGGTTTAAATGTGGTGTTTATGTTACCAGACCTGGAGAAAGGATTCCACGGTTTGAATATTACCAGTGAAAAGCTTTCCAGTTCTGTTCCCAAAAAACAGCAAGAAAGTTACCTTTCACGGATACCAATATAGATGAGAGAAAACAGATGCTCTAATTCTAAATAATTTGGGACTTTATTTCCCATCCAAAACCTTGAACCAACTTAGAAGTAAGGAAAAATTTCCTGAGAGAACAATTAATCAGTGGAATGATTTGTCTCCAGAAGTTGTGGGTGCTCCAAGACTGGAGGTTTTTAAGAAGAGATTGGACAAGCATTTGTTTGAAATGGTATAGGAAAGGAGTGTCAAACTCGATTTCATTGAGGGTCACATCAGAGTTGTGTTTGATCTCAGGGGGCCAGAGTGGGTGTGAGCAGGGTGGGCGTGGCCAGCTCAACTTCACTCATGTTGGGGTGCCTCTGGCGGCCCGAGTGCTCTGCCAGTGAAAATGGACTCCCGAGCTCATTTTTGGCTGTGATGGCTTCCTGCAACTCTCTGGGAGTGGAAACGAGCTCCATTTTTGCTGGTAGAGGCACCATGGGCCAGTTCTTCAGTGTTTCCAGGGCAGCCCCATGGGCCAGATCTAAGCACCCCCAGGGCTGGATCCAGCCCCCAGGCCTTGAGTTTGACACCCCTAGTTTCATGACTGAGCAGAGAATTGGACTAGATTCCCTTCCAACTCCCTTTCTTAGATTCCCTTCCAAGGTCCCTTCCAACTCTGCTATTATGTTAACTGAACTGTAACATGAATGGGTAGCTAATCTAAAGTAGTATAGAACATTAATGGTGACCACAGTACGAGAGTTGTAGCTACTGTAAGCAGTTTCACCATAACAACTTAACAGAATGATGTAGCAGTTATTGGTGCTGAGAGTGTCTCCTTTAGAATTAGTAGTTTTTTACACAATACAGTTTATATGATGGGGTAATTGAAATGCTCCCCCTCTCCATCTGCAATTTATAATAGCTCAGTCCCTAAATGAAACTGCTGACTCTTTCGCTTTCTATAATCTGTCATTGGGCTAAACAAGAGACCTACACAGATTTGTGCCTCCCAGAATCTAAAACCATGATACTGATTTGATTATGGTTTTTATTAGGTAAGCAGCTGAGGTTCCTGATAGTTGGGCTGCCTTTATAATTTTGTTTACTTGAAAACTAGATTATTATGTCTAAAAAAAAAATCATCTATCATTAGCTACTGTTTGCCGTGATGTATCATAATTGGCTGCTTTATATCCATTTCAAATAGCAAAGCACATGAATTTTGACAATCTCTTCCCCAAGGCGACATTAGTCAGTGTGAGCTCAAACTGCTGGGTCAACATTTCCTTCTCCAAAGTCATACAAGAGTGTAAAAATTTTATGAGGTGACTTTAACAAGACCCATTGGGATTTGGGATGATTTGTTTTAAATTCTTATTAAAGAGAAAAAGTTTTATCCATGTTTAGGTGGATAAAGTAAAGCTAGTTCAAGGCAGCACTGTTGTTGTAGGGGGGAAAAATTGATAGAGTTTATTTGAAATAAAAAAAAAACATTTCTTTTTAGGTATGCAAAGTGTATTTTGCCAGAATAAGTGTTTAATTGTGACAGCATACCTTAAAATTCTAAAATTATTTCTAGATTAATAAGAGCAACCTTTTTTCTTGAAAACAATCTAATAAATACAAAAGGATGCTCATTGAGATTTTTTTTTTCTGAAGCATATTCATGTGATACTGCTTTTGGAAAAGACTACTTCCTCTCAAGAAAATCAGGGTGGGAACCTAAAGAAGAGAATGAGTACCTTACTGGATGGCTGACAAAAGACAAATTAACCCTTTGACCCTTTGGCCAAACTCTCCGATCCAAAAAGGAGTAAATCTGATACATTCTATTTAAAAGTAGAAGACACCCTTGTTTTGAAATACAGCTTTGGTCCTAGTAATTTTATTGCTTAGCTTGGACTGTGGTTTGTTGGTTTGGGTCACCCTAAACCAGTTTAGGATTTGTTGCTCTCTCCGATGGACATAGTAACTGCAGCAGGCAATGCAATGTCTGTCAACAACTACATACGTAGGTTTATTGAATAGCTTGCAGCTTAATAAAAGGACCACCCATTCCAGCACAAGGGCCCAGAGAAATCAAGTTGATTATACTGCCTTCTTCATGGGATGAGCAAAGTGATGTCCAAATTGAGGTTATTGGGACTGACTCCTATTATCCTGCTGCCAGGGGTGGAATCCGACTGGTTTTGTTACTGGTTCGGTGCACGCGCATGCACGCCAAACGCTCTGCAGTGCGGCTCTTTAAAGTGCTTTTAGAGGCTCCAGAGGCAGCGGGGATCATCAGGAAGGCTCTGTAGACGCTCCAAACAGCTGATTAAGCTAAGTAAGAAAAAAAAGGAAGCTCGTATAAGGAAGGATAAGGGCAGGGGCCAGGTGGGCGGGGCCAATTTCAAATCTCTACTACTGTTTCAGGCGATGTGATGTGATGAATTTCACCACTGCCTGCTGTATTAGGGGGGTTGTGTGTTGATTAGGATAGAGTGGGACAGAGTAGGAATCCCAAAGGTGTTTTTTCAGGAGGCAAATGGACTTTCTTGTTTTTTCTTTGAAGTCATTTCACTTCTCATCCAAGAAGCTTCTTCAGCTCTTACAGGACTGTGAGGAATGGAAGGATTTATACTCCTTGCAGACAGCTGGTCATTTGCTATACAATTTGGGATGAACATCTTTGGAATAGTAGAAATGGATTTCCACAGAGAAATTGCAGACTACAGGAATCGGGAGCATCACTCATGTGACCCTGAGAACACAGATAAACCTCCAAGTGCTTCAGCAACCTTCTAAAAGAATGCAAATGATCAGTTGTCTGCGAGGAACATAAATCCTTCCACGATCCTGTCAGAGCTCAAGAAGCTTCTTGGATAGAAGTGAAACATATTGAAAGAAAAAGAAAAACAAAGTCCACTTGCCTCTTGAAAAAGCACCATTGGGACAGCCATGACCTGGATGACTGAGTTTCTCTACAGACAGCGTAGGAAAGTGAAATCAGAATAAATGGAGTTACTTGGTCTCACTCACCAATTTTAATCTTATTAGAATCTCCATATACTGCTTCCGTTCCCATGGTACTTAGCTGAACATCATCACCACTGGAAGGATGAGTGACAAGACCATTCCTGCCCTTAGACCATGACACTGAAAAACCAGAGTAGATAAGTCATCATTGATATCGGAGCCGAACTTCAGTAAATCTTATGGTAGGAAACATATTCTCTCCCAGTTAACACATTATGTCCAATATCTGTTTAGATTCTAACACACAACATTTATACAAGTCTTTGGCTCATTCACTTTTAAGTGAACTGTCCCCACTCATGCTTACTTATCCATCACTCCAAGCAGTAAGACACATCTTGAAAGAGTTATTTTGCTTACCTAACAATTGTTTAGTTGGAGGTTACATCAATAGAATTGAAACTTACCACTTGTCTAATCACTCCTACTCAGAAATAATGAAAATTACAGAGAATGTAAGGTGATCTAGCCATTTACATTTTGCTGCGGATGAAAAAAAGAATAAATGGCATAAAAATACATCATATTTTTCACCTGTCAAATGAAAGCCAGTGAGAAAATATTAGGAGCTGAAGTCCATCATTGGAGAGAAAGGACTAAATTAATTAGCTCCCTTCCTCTCCCTTCTTATAGTATTAAGCAGAACATTATATTAGATTCTGGCCAGTAATTTTCACTTAATTTAAATTTTAGCATTATTACAATTTTACTCTGTGTTTGGAAGGGAAAGGTGGAGACCTTCGATGTTTTCTAATCCCAGGAATGTTATCTCCAGACACTGACCTTCCAGTGCCTTCATTCATCAGAATGACCAGTTTATTGATTGCTGGGTGTCATTACTCATGTCCTTCCAGCCATTCTATTTTTCTTTGATATACTAGTGCTGGTCTGGAATGGAATTCTCTCACCACGATATTCATTCTGGTGTGACCTTCTTTTCATGTAGTAATATTTGTACATCACACCATAACTGCGAAGCAAGCCTTTCCATTAAGCTGTTTGTTAGCCATCCATTGTATATATTCACACAGGTTACTTTTTGCTCATCCCTGAATGGTCTTCGGTTTAATCAGGTTCTGTGTCCGTCCTTATTTTCTCTCAGGATTGGCTAGGTGTCTGTTCTATTCCACTGTTCATTCCAGCCATCCAAATTTTCTATTTTACATGCTCAGTTTAGATGATGTGTCTGTATCAATCAGGGTTCAGTGTAGTTTCATTTTGTCCTCATTTCCTTCTCCTGCTGCTCTTCCTATTTTCTTGAAGGTAATGCCCCATTAGAATGTTTGAAGCTAATTCAAAACTTTCCCTTAATATTGGTTCAGTTCAATTTTCTCCAAATAGAGAGTAATCTTTCACATCTCTCAGAACCTTTTCTTGGACTTTGAATGTTCAGAAAACCTTTTTATTACCTCTGCCCTCAAATCAGGTACCTAAAATTAGCTTCCAACTCAATTAAAAGACCATCAAATTTTGTTTCCACTCTCAGCCTGAGAAGAAGACCAAGTGTTGCAGCAGTTGTATCTTTATAAAATTATATATTTATTACAGAATAAGAGTTGGAAGGGACCTTCTAGTCCAGGGGTGGGCAATTACGGTTCCTTCATGACTCGTGGACTTCAACTCTCAGAATTTCCATGGCTGGCTCAGGAATTCTGGGAGTTGAAGTCCACAAGTCATGAAGGAGCCGTAATTGCCCACCCCTGTTCTAGTCTAATCTCCTGCTCAAGCAGGAGATCTTATACTATTCTGGACAAATGGCAGTCCAATATCTTCTTAAAAACCTCCAGTGATAGAGCACCCACAACTTCTGAAGGTGAGCTGTTCCACTGATGAATTGTTATCACTGACAAGAAATTTCTCCTTTATTCTAGGTTCTTGCTTTGAGAAGCTTCATATAACTTATATCTTTATAATTTATATCACCTTTATATCTTCTTCAGAAATCCAAGGGTAGCACTATTGTCATTTTGACCCTATGATGTATTTCATTTATTTATTTTGCAAACTTCCCCCCCCATCTAAATCAAGTAACTCTGAGTGAGTTAACAAAACATAAAAACAGAAACTTACCTGTGAAAACAGCAAAAAAAGCCAACAAAAGATAACCAATAAAAATGATCAAAATAGTCAAAACAGTGCAGGACAAAACATATACAATGGGTTCTTCTAGCATTTTGACTTGGAAGCCAGAGGGAAGAAGTAGATTTTTATTTTGACAACTGGGTTGGGGCAGTCTGAACCCCAGGGGAGTGGAGGTGGGAAACTGTTTCACAAGGAAAGCTTTCATAAAATCTAATTTGATTTATACCTCCAACTTCCCCCAGCAAGATAAATGGGAAAGTTTCATCATGTCCAGCATTTTCTCCATCTTCCTCCATTCACCTGGGGATTCTTGTTTGTTTAACCAGCTTGGATTTCTTTGCTGGGAAGTTTGAAAGCATGCTCACTCTTCTGCAGTAGTAATTAACTTTCATAATATTGCAGTATTGTTAGCAACCCCACTGGGCTAGACACTTCTCCAAGGGAGATGAATTTCATAACGTCAGCCTGAGCTTATTTTTAACAGAGGCAGAAGTGTTGATATGTTTTGGTTTTTAATCTCTTGACATCCCACCATAATGGGGCTCTATTCATCAGTGCATGCTCCAGAAGGCTGTATAATGAGCTGCTGTTGAAAGAAGTGAGATTTGTCATCATGCGTCACTCTGCAGGGATTGTATGTGCAGGGTAGGTTTCCCAAGTATGGTGAATGCAAACGCTTTTTTAATCAAATGGTACAGCATATCTGACTGAGGCATAAGCAGTTTACAAATACTTGGAGGCTGTTTTTCATTAGGTACTCCATCAGAGCAAGCATCATTTTTACCCTGTCAGCTGGCAAGAATTAAGATAACAGTGGTTAAAACAATAATAACAACACCATATTTTATCAAAGATGTTGGTCAGGCAAAAAGTATAATGATGAAGATTTGGGTTGGCACCAGAGAGATTCAAGTTCAAATTAGCTAGGTAATTGGACTCCTCTCCTCTCCTCTCCTCTTTTCAAACCAAGCTATCTCACAGGAAATGAACTAAAACTGGCCTAACTCCCTTTTTAAAAAAAAACTTTCCCAAACCGTGGAAGAAATTACAGGTCCCTTAATCCTATCTATGCTTTTGAACTGAATTATTCTATTCTTCTCTCCCTATCTTCCCACATTTTGATAACATAACCCAGAAGTGTCAAACTCAAAGCCCGTTTTTGGCCTCCACGTACTCTGGCCAAAAATGGGCCACATGAAGGCCCATTTTCAGCCTCCACGGCCTCCTGCAGCTGAATAGCCTCCTGAACGGCCAAGATCACTGCAGATGGGGACCACAGCCAAGATATTAAAAGACAATAGCTCCTGGGGACGAAAGCCATGACAAAACTATACAGCATACTAAAAAGCAGAGATACCACCCTGCCAACAAAAGTGTGTATAGTTAAGGCTATGATTTTCCCAGCTGCAATGTCTGGCTGCGAAAGTTGGACCATAAGGAAGGCTGAGCGCCAAAGAATTGAGGCCTTTGAACTATGGTGCTGGAGAAGACTCGTGCGAGTCCCTTGGACTGCAAGGCGAACAAACATGTCAGTCCTAGAGGAGATCAACCCTGACTACTCTTTAGAAGGCCAGATCCTGAAGATGAAACTCAAATACTTTGGCCATCTAATGAGAAGGAAGGACTCACTGGAGAAGAGCCTAATGGTGGGAACAATTGAGGACAAAAGAAGAAGGGGACGTCAGAGAATGAGGTGGCTGTATGGAGTCACTGAAGCAGTCGGTGTGAGCTGAAATGGACTCCAGGGGATGGTAGAGGGCAGGAAGGCCTGGAGGAACATTGTCCATGGGGTCACGATGGGTCGGATATGACTTCACAACTAACAACTAACTACAACAACAATTTATATATCACTTGACTCCCAGCAACATTTGGGAATGTATAAAGGCCTTCTTAAAAATTTGTTTCTCATGTCTTTCTCATGCACTATGCTCTGTTGGAGTCCCGGGTTTTTTTCTTTTGGTACATTTTGGTACATGGCAGAAACCAAGACAGCACCGGGGATGCGAGTAGTTGCATCTTCTGATATATCTTAAGAATCTTCAGTGCATTTAGTTTGCTACTCCTGTAAATGGAATACAAAAATAAATACGATCTCATTAGGCATTTATGATCACATGCTGACTGCTTAAGTAATTGAATAAGATTTTAACAAAAGAGCATTGTATCCATTGGTCTACTTCTGTGTACCTAAGCCTGCTTATAAGCAACATTTATTGGTTTTTACTTATTAAAAGAGTAAATTCCCTGCATATTACATTCCTAGGTAACAGAATTCTTGTTTCATTCCAGTCTTGTTGATGCATGGAGAGAAGATATTGGAGTCTCTCCCCTCACATTTCCATCAAAAACCTGTTTGGAACTTCTGTTGATACTATCTCAGAGTAATGCTTTGTTGCCTCCGTCTCTTCGTTGGATGAATTCTTTTCAGGTAAAGAAATCATATTCTTTCACAGATCTTTATCCAAATGGAATAGTTAATAATAGCAGATGTTTCATTGACCTTTCTTTGCTCTCTTCATTTAGTACCCAATTATAGTTTGAATAAATCATTTTAATCCATTTTTATGCACAAAACGGAAGATAATATATGAAACTGAAGATAGTGTTGTATTCACCTATTTAACTTACTGAAAATGTTACATTTTTCCCCTCCTTTGTACAAGACGTGTTAGGTGATTCTCCTCTGCCCTTTGAGTGATGCTCACCACCATCAGTCATACAGCATTGTCTTGGAAAATGCTCTTGGAAGATAAATTTCCAAGATCTGGTTACTCATTGTGTTGGGGGAATTCCTTTCTGTTCTATCTATTTCACTTCATAAACGGAGGGAGCCAAAAAATCCAATGAGTTCATCATGCTTTCATGCTTGTGGGCATATATTTTTTTTCACTGGAGAGATTTATCTGCCACATTTTAGCCATAACTAATATTTCTACTTACCAATTTAATCCAATTTAATAACATGCTGTAGTGATCCTTGCTACTGAGGGAAAGCTCCCAAGTGCAGTTTTGCTGGCGTACTACTTGTATGTTACTGCTAAGGGGGGCATGATGATAAGGATCATCTTGTCAGCTGGAGACCTAACAACCCAGGTTTGATACCCAAGCACTGCGTGATGGAGCGAGCTCCTATTTCTTGCTCCAGCTCCTGCCCCATCTAGCAGTTCAAAAGCATGCAAATTGCCAAGTATATAAATAAGTTCCACTTCTGTGCACCTCGGCATATAGTCATGCTGGCCAAAATGACCACAGAAATGTTTTCAAGACAATACTGGCTCCCTTGGCTAGGAAACGGTGATTAGCACTGCCCCCTAGAGTTGGATATGACTGGAAAAGGGAAACCTTTACCTTTACTACTTTGCTATTGAATCCCTGGGGGTCCCAAAGTCACGGACTCAAATAGAACTCTGACAGAATGATGAAGCTCAGTTTATGCCTCTTCAGGGAAGAGGCTCAACTCCATTTCCTCTATTATAGGGAAGCCATCAACCCTGTCTCAGTTGGAGGATGCAGCCATCAAATCACCTGATAGGGTTTCTGTACCATTTGGGAGAAAGAGTCAGTACCCACACAGTGGACTGACCAAAGGAAGCCTGTTGGCTCTTTAGGGTTTCTTAAAACTTTACTTGAGCAGAAACTGGAGATGGGACAATAATTCTTAAAATGTGTGTTAATTCAACTTGTACTTTCTTACTTGAGCTTTATCCTCTGCCAGAGCCCAGGCCTTGCCAACAAGCTAGAAAACTGTCTCCGGTTTTCTTACAACCCAGTTCTGGCACCATATGGTTAAGGAATAGTGCATTTGTCAATTACTTAAAAAGCACTTTACCTCTTGCAATCTTTGGGAAAATTATTTTGCAAACTACCCCAAAGTGTACAAATATCGCTGTGTTGTTTATAGTAATAAGTTACTGACTTTAATAAAACCCCAGGTTCATATAATAAAAGATACATTCTGGATATTTTATCTGAGGTCAGTGTGATTTCTGTTTCAAGCAGAAATAAGAATTCTCTATTCTGTTTAGAATATCATTGTTTAAGTGGGGAGACAGGTACCTCCATATGCTTGCATAATAAAAAGCTAAAATGGCCATGGCTGGCTTGAGGGAGTAAATTTTCCAATAAATACAAAATTCTAATAGGAAGGCTGTTTGGAAAAGAATGTAGTCTTCTATAGTTGGGGAAAAGTCACTTCTAGGAGTCATTCTGTTAAATAGGATAATAATGACAATATCAGATTGCATTTTTTGCAATTCTTATTCTATTTTGGAAATATATAAGCTGTATGAATGAATACGCAAGAAGCATTTTCATCACTTTCTCTCAGATAAGAGGTTGAAAACCACAAAGAGGAAATATGGGATTTTTTTTTCTAAACTATTGAATCCGATTCCAGAAGTGCAGTTTTAGAGCCATGTTGAGAGTTTGTTTTGATAAAGAAAAACTGGAAATTATGGTTCAGGAGTGAAATTAATTGCTGGATTTGACAGATCTATATAACCTCAGCATAAACATTACAGCCATTCCTCTTAGAATCAATTTGGTCTGTTTACATTTGGCCTGATGAGAAACAAACACAAAATCTATAGATTATAAGACATTTGCTTTAATGCAAAACACTAGAATACAAAACTCTGCCATTAGCCAACGTAATGTGTGTGTGTGTGTGTGTATGCACACATACCCCCACACACCCTGCATGCTATCCTTAGTTCTACTGACTTTACATTTCTTGCCTGAAAGGGCTAATGTACATGCACATTTTCTGTTATGAACAGCTTAAAGAGAAACCAAAATTATAGCCTTTGGAACATTACATTTTTCTTTCTCCCATACCCAGTTTTATATACCCATAAAAGAAAACATCAATGGCCTATTTAATTCCAGCAATCCCTGTTTCACTTTGAAACCTTCAAAGTTAATGTTGGACAGATACTAAAGTGAAATGCTTGGTTTTTCCCTGACAGGAATGTTAGGAGAAATGTGTTAACTTGTCTTGTATTGTCGTAAAAATTCAATCTCTGAAAAGATTTGTGCTTGAGTTCTTGTTTGCTTTGGTTTTCTGTAGTCCTGGTGTCAAAAGAAAGCAAGGTAACTCTGGCAAAAAAAACACCAGCAGAATGTGTTTGTGTTTCATGTGTTTGCTTATCTTATCATAAACATTGAAGCTTAATCCTGTAGAATCATTTTTTTTAGACTGAGAAGTTTACTAGTTTAATAAACATGCCCGGAGATTTTGTATACTGTTAGAGATTTTATTCATTGTAAACAGAAATTTCATAATTAAATGTTATTTGATAAAATACATTCCAGACACAGAATTGGAAAAAGGAAATTAAGCGACCACTGGGAAGTGTAGATACATTTTGTGGTGACGTTTGGGAGTGTAGATTCAAAAGTGGGGCTTTAAAAATGTTCTTAATAAACTGGTTCAATTTAGACACCTGCTTTTTATCCCCTTCATTTGTTGTAATGGGAAGTGAGAAAGCTCTTGAGAAGCAAGGGGGGGGGGGAGAGAAATGCTGCCTAGAGAAGGATCAGATAAGAGATGGCATAACCCACAGCCTCACAAAGGATGGAGAAGGAGGCACAGAGAGGACCTCTCTAGCTTCTTAGGTTGTAAAAGAGATGGTGGGGAATTTGTACTTTCAGATGTGCAAGATTCTGTTAATGTAGTTTTACGATAAATTTGAATTAGCGCATCTGGTCGTATTTCTTGTCTGGTCTACCTGGGCAGGCCGATACTTGTTGACTTTATTTCCAAGACCCTGCCTGGTATTATATCACCATTTCATTTATATCCAACTGGGAAACTCACTAAATGTTTATTAACAAACCAGCAGAGGGGAAGTCTGAATGCAAGTTCAAATCTTAACTCCAAACCAAGGAACAGGAAGGAAAAGACTGTATCCTGGGTCACATATTTTCATTAGCAAACATTATTCTTTTGGAAAGCCATCTGACTGGCAGTCTTTTTTGTAATATTGTTCTTGAATGTTCCCAGGGAGGCCAAATTGGGTATGAGCACACGTCCTATAACGGAGAGGAGCTGGAATATAATCTCACGAGTACAGGCCCTTTATTCCGAGGAAGAGATTCCACAGCCAAATCTCAGCATGTTTTTTTTTCAACATGTATCAGCTTCTCAATTTCAAGAGAAATAGTCTGAAATTTGGCAGAAGTCAGTTTACCTAGTCCAGTGGTGGTGAACCTTTTACTTACCGAGTGCCAAAAAGTATGCGCTTTGCGTGTGCCACCTATACTTGTGCAGCTCCTCCACGTGCATTGCATATACAACCGCACCATCTGCATGCATGCAGCTTTTGTATGCACACTGCACGCAGGCACTCACATGTGCATGCGCAGGAGAGCTCTGAAGACCAGCTGGGTCTCTGTAATTGCACATACATGCATGTGCAATTGCATGTGCATGCACAGCTAGAGGTAAGTTGGCCAACATCTTGTGTGCCCGGCAAGATGGTTCTGCATGGCTTGCCATCACAGACCTAGTCCTTCCTGTCATGTGGTGCCAGCAGATTCTGATTCTGATTCTCCATTGAATACAAGTCCAGAAGCAGCAAGATTTCCCTATACATATCAAATTCAAATCAAATTCAAATTTTATTGGTCACATACACAATCATACATGAGTACGATATGCAGTGAAATGCTTACGCAACCGCAGGTAAG